>JAEIIU010055663.1:35439-108181 GCA_018874675.1 Drosophila baimaii | reverse complement strand
TAACAAATTATCTGCAAGGGTATATAAACTTCGGCTCCGCCCGATGTTAGCTTTTCTTACTTGTTTTTAATCAAAAAATTATTTTAGTAGAGCTCATTAATAACAAGAGCGAACGCTCAACCGAGCCGCATCACTTTTTCTTAGTTGTGTTATTAAAAAAGCGTAACAAAAGAACATACAGAGTATTCAAGACATTTTTTTTTTTTGCATATATATGTATGTATATATTTATATATGTACATATATACTTGAACTGCCATATGCAAGCAATTTCTTTTGTATGGGACGAAAATTACATTCTCTCCGCTCTCCCAAAGTTGAGAGTGTAAAAATCTAAAAGAGGCGAATACTTGCGCGCATAATACAATTATAGAAGGTAGCCTCATCAGCTCCGTTGAAGACTCTGCAAAATCTGGTTTATGAAGTAAAATTTCAAGAGAGCCCGGAGCCAGGTCTAGAGCCAGCTAATTCTAGCGTCTTTGCTCAAACTGTTAATGATGAGCTGTGCTTTTTTTAGGAATCGTTGGTTACTACTTTTATTATTTTCCTTGCAGCCCTGACAGAGGATAATTACTTATTTGCATTTTTTTTTTTCTCTTCCTCCTCTCCTTTAGATTTACGTTTAAACAACACTGGTAATTTAAGAGAGCACACAAAAAGCAACAAAACAAGCAGAGATATATATGCATACATATAGCATCGATGATTTCGGACCCCTGAGAAATCAATCCCATCAACAACCTCAACAACCAACAACCAACAACCAACAACACCAGAACCAGAACCAGATGGTATCCAGAGAGAGAACGAAAGAGAGAGCTTACCATAAATCGTAAACTGTAGCCTAACGTGAACTGTAACTTAACGTAAACTGTAACTTAACGTAACACCCGTTAGTAGAGCTGAAAAATCATCGAATAAACTGAAAAGATAAAAAAAAGATGAATAATTTCGATGGTTTTCCAGCTTTACGCGACACAGCAATATACGCGTTATGAATACGTATTGCCAGCGTTTTACGTAATATAAAACCAAAATATTAAGAATTGTTTAATGTATTTTTTAATTCCTTTTTTTTTTTTCCTTGGTTTAAATAGTTAATTTATGAGAGCAGAAAAACCACCGCCTAATGAAAAAATACTGTAAAGGAAATGAGAAAAATAAGAACATAAATAACATAAGCTCAGGCTTGTGTGCAAGTCTGTACAAGTTTGTACATGTTTGTGACCCAATTAACAATTGTTTGAATTTGGATTCAAACCAAGCAAAAGTTCTTCCCCCAAAAACACAACAAAACCAAAATTCTCAAGCATAATTAATAATTATTAGCAGAAGAAGATCGGAGGAGCCAATGTAGAATAATTACAATTAATATTACAAATTATATATATTAGTTTTTTTTTGTTTTTCGCCTTAAGTTATAATATAAAACACACACACATACACACACCTATATCTGGTCACATATAAACCAATAACAAACAATTTAAACAATACAACAGCAAACTAAAATAATGTCTTAATTTAACATTTATACTTTATACATTGCAACAACAAGAAGTGAAGGCAAACAAAAGAAGATTTATAATCATTAAGCATTAAGCGAACATCCGATAGGTATCGATCGATGACGATTACAATTACGAATGATGACTAGGCAAAAGAGAAACAAAAACTAAATTCTAAGTGCTTATTCTTAATACACTGCAAGTTAATTCGCAAAACCCACATACAATACTATTATCAGATATATATATTTGTATTTTTCTTTTTTTTTTTTTGTTCGCCTTAAAATTAAATATTTAAAAGCAAGCAAGAGAAAACACAACTTAAGATTAGATTTACAAACTTGTTCCTGTGTTGTTGTTAAAATGAGCAAAGTACCATATTTTTTAGTTAACTTAACAAAGCAAAGCATATACACACACACACAACACAAAATTACATGCATATGTACATACATAATATTAAGGCATTACTTCGTACATCAGAGAAAAAAAAAACAAATGAGCGAATCATAAGCAATAAAAATGGGGAAGAGAGGAGAAAAATAAGGTGGAGAATTAAGGAAAATGGAAAAGCCAAATTCTCTGTCAATGTGTGTGTAAAAAAGAAAACAAGAAAATCCCAATTCTTTGGCGTGCCTTCTTCACTGCTAAATAATAACAACAAGAAATACAACATATAGCCAATTGTACAATCATTGAAATAGTACTTCCAGATTAAATCCAAACCCTTTTAGGAAACACACACTCTCACACACACATAACACTCTCCAAAACCAAACACGTGCAAAATATTGTTTGCATGCATGCACATGCATGCACAACACATGAATGTTTTCCAAAACTTTATAACGTGAATTGCCACATTTTCTTCTAGTACACACACACACAAACACATATTCATACCTACATACATACATATACAATATATTACTAGTTTCTTTTGTGCTAAAACGTAAAAAAAAAACAAAACTTTCATATCGTTCAAAACCTATGCATAATCAACAAATAGCAAAGAGAAATATGTAAGGGAAAAATATCAAACTCTCCTTTCTTCTTCTATTTTTTTTTGTAGAACCTCTCTTCATTTTATGATTTGCGAAACAAACAAAAAAACCAAAACAAAATCTAGATTTGTAAAAAAAATTTTTGAAAATGCCTTTAGGGATCAAATATGTAACGTCAAGTGGAATGTATAAGCTAGGAGATAGGATAAATGAAAGCGAGAGAGACGACCAGAAAGATAGATAGAGAGAGAGCGAGTGCCGAAATGTATTTTTTGTGTATGCGAATGTATGTAACATGAATGAAAAGGATAAAGCATAAAGCATAAAGGAAGGAAAGAAAGCAGAGAGAGATGACGTGTTAAAAACATCATGATATGCATCATTAAGTAGCAACCGAGAGCCTAAGCCTTATATTTAAGACAACAACAACAACAAAAAGAAAACAAATTAAAAGCGGAATACTAATTTGTAAGCCAAAATGCATATATAAATATAAAAAAATCTTAAAGAAACAAGCAAACTAAACGAAAACCACAACTAAGAAAAACCTAAACTACAATGATTGAGTAATTGATTGTAAATAATTGTTAACAAATCACAACAAACAAACAAACAAGCAAAGAAGAAACCAACAAATAAAACTCTATAAGCATTACAATTTATACAACTAGGAATGAGAATATATGATGTATACATATGTGGATGTACATATGTAGTTGAGATCCTTCTCAAGTCTAACTGCCTTCAAAAAAACAAAAAAATTAAAGAAAAGAAAACCATTTAAAATACAAAAAACGCGTACATACATTTCGAGTAATTATTTAACAAATCTTTGTATGAATAAAAACAAAAATGCTTAGCAGAAAGATGTACGATTGTAAAATGCTTGATGAATTTAAACCCGATCAATTTTCAACAATGCTTTTGTTATTACACCAACACAACTCAACAACAACAACACCAACAGACACAAACACAGACAGAAAGGCCTAACTAAATAAGTGTATTTGGTTTCATAAACTTTAAAAAAGCAAAAACCTAAATATTAATAATATATGTACGTAGTATACAGATATATTTTTGATTATTATGTATTTAATGACGATGACGAGAAAAACAATGAATGAGAAAATGATGCAAGTATCTCGAGATATCGATGATACACATACATACATACATACATATAAACTATGAAAACAAATATTAAGAAATCAAATAGCATAATTCTGTTTTTTGTTTTGCCGTAAAGACTGCATTATACCAACAATTAATTATATATACAAAACATAATAACTAACATAATTAAATAACTGATAGAGATGGCAAGTAAGCGTGACATTAAGTGCAGAAAGGATGAATGAATAAAAACATTGAATCAACCACAAAAAGAAAACAAACAAACAAAAAAAAAAAACACAAAAAATATGGAAAAGAACAAAAAAGAAAAACAAAAACCGAAGAAACATTTATTTATTAGTAGCTAAGAGAGAGAGAACGAGAAGAATTGCTGCTAGCGGAGATCGAGATCGAGTCAAGCCACGCGGACCTTAAAGGTCGGCCAAAAAAAAAAAGCCCATTTACGAAAAGCAAGATGAAATTACCTTTTACCAAAACGTGCTACTAATTCGGAGGGAAGTCTACAATACAATAAGTATCGGATCGTGAATTAGGTTCGGATTAATTAGGACTAACTACCGTATGGATAAATCAATTACCACAACTTGTACGAACTAAGATTTATGGTACACACCCCGTTCGCTGCCCCCCTCCTATCTTCTAATCCCCTGAAACTAGTTGTCTAAGTTTCATAAACTAAAAAGTTAGATTTATACACAAAAAAGATATATATATATATATATATGACATATGTATATACATATAAGGAGAGAAACGAAAGAGATGCAGAGAGATAGATATATATACTTACACTTGGTTAGTCGTGCTCTTTGTTTGTCGCAACATCTTAACAGTTAAAGCCCAAATCCCAAATCTTTACGAAAGTGCACCCAAAACAAACAAAAGACACCGATTTCAGGCGATTTTGTTGCCTACTTTTGGGTCTTGAATGTTTGACAGATTACAGAAAAAACACCACAAAAACTAAACAAAAATAACTCATTTTGATGTATATTTAGTTTAAAGTTTAGCCTCTAGTTTTAAAATTTCACATTCAAAGTCCTGGGGCGAGGAAGGGAATGCTTAAAGAAATTTTGGGCCTAAGCTATAGAACTCGCAAACAGAACCTGCCTCTTCTTCGAATCTGGCAGTAAACACTCAAAGTAACACACACACATACGAAAAAGAAAACAAAGAAATCAACCAACCAAATGAAAGCAAAATTGTTTGAATAAAAATCAAATTACAAATGAAAAGGAAAAAAAAACACCAAGTGCATTTTTAATGGTTCTCGGAGGGGTTTAAAATGATTATTTGCCATGATAAGTTTGGAAGGTTACTCCACCCTAGACTTTTCTAAAAAAAATGGTTTGTCTTCAAGAATTGTTTCTTTTAGAACAGTTTAACAGACCTTGACCACATCTCAATTCAAATTATTGCAGAAGTTATAGCGATGTGGGCACTTTTGCTTTAGAATATTCCTGAAATAATTATTTTTTTTCGAAACTACTTTTTCCAAACTGACGTATGTATGCGACATCTCAAGATCTATTAAACCGATTTTGCTTAAACTTATACCACATATGCCTAAAAGTACAGTCTACGGAAATATTTTATTTGATTAAGGACCTTGTTATAAAGTTATAGACTTTAAAACTACATATTTTGTTTTTCTAAATTCGTACCTTTTTACTCCTTAAGAAGGCTAAAAACCTGTTTGTTTTTCTAAAATAATTTGTCATAATTTTATCATTCTATTTTTTATAAATTCCAGTTATAAAGTTGTCCAATTTTTATTGGGATCAGTTGTATTTCCACACATAATCACAAAAAGAAGGACAATTCCTTTGTGAAACATAATTAAATTTGCCCCATTGGATTCTCAACAAATTAAAAAAATTACAAAACTGAAAGACATGTTTGGAAAAATCAAAAGGTTTTCAACTACACAGGCCTACATGACCTAGTTCGAAGAACACTGTTGACTATAGTAGATTTATTTGCGCTGAATACGAATTTGTTGTCAAAAATGCTCCATCACATAAGGATTTTGAATAATTTAAGCTCAAAGGTTCCACAAATGACTATATTAATTTTACAAAACATATTGCCTTTATTATTAGTTCATTTAATCAGGATTTTTTGAGATGCTTTTTTTTAAAGAAGTTATGAACAAATATAAATAGCATTTTTAATTAGCTTTAAAACTCATGTTAACCCAATTTTTTAAGATTTTTTTAAGGAGTTATGAATAAATATAAATTGCATTTATTATTAGCTTTAAAACTAATTTTATCCAAATGTTTTAAGGTTGTTTTTTAAAGAAGTTATGAATAAATGGTTAAATGTCAAATTTGCAAATCTTCCAATTTTCTTTGACCTTGAATTATTGAAAATCCTGACGTGATGGTCCATTTAGGACAACAGATTCGTGTTCAGTGCACATGAAATTTTGCAGGCCTGTGGAATAAATGTATTTTTGCAACTTTCCTACTTTCTTATAAATTATTTTTAAAGGTTCGAGATCATGTTAAAATAAAGAAAACGTTTTCTTTTCTTTTTTGGTAATAGAAACATTGTTTTTTTTTTTTATTTTAACTTGAACCTGCAAAAATATACTTAAAATTTGGCCGTAGTTTTAGGGGAAAAGGTATATCTTTGAGTTATTTTTATGATTAGTTATTTTTGTTTCACTTATGAGTACACAAATTCTTGTATAAATACAATAATAACTGAATAAAAAATAGATGAATTAAATATATGTTCAAATAAACTAGATTGTCATTCATATTGGTTTCATTTATTTATTTTCATTTTTGGTTCTTATAGGTTTTTAGGGGAATCTCTTTGTTTTGTTTTTAGTTAAATCGTTCAAATCAAATATTAATTGTATTCAAGCTTGAAGCCTATAAGGCAAATAATTTGTTTTATTTCGGAAACTTGATTTCTGTGCGTTAGTAGTTATAAGTAATAACAATGGAATTACCATCACCCAGTGTATGCATCATATATGGATAGATCGCAGATGGATTTGTGGATTATTGCTCGTGGCTTTATTTTACATTTGTTGTTGTTGTTGTTTTTGGCGACTTATGTAAATGCAGCTTAATCATAGAATTATGATGATGTTTGTGGGGTGGGTATGCTTGGGATGATGAGGCTCTAAAATTAGTCAACTTTTGTGAAGCATTTCTTAGGGAAACTATCGAACTGAAAATAAAGAGGGGTGTGGGAGGAGAAGGAGTCCAAATATAAGAAATAAAAGAAAATAGAACCAAAGACCAGCTACTGACTAAACTTTACGCCAATATTATTCACACGCGACTGCATATGCTGCAGCACATCCTGCGAGAAGTCCTCGATGGTGGTGAAGCGACTCTTCTGGAAGCTGAAGATGTCGCCGAGGAAGGCGAGCAGCTGCTCCCGGAAATAGTGGCAAATCTCGCGCAGGTTCTCATTGGGCCCAAAGAAGCCCCAGGCCATCAGCGGTGATATCTGCTCGGATATCACATAGAAGTGCGACATGAAGCCATTGGGAAACTTGAGCATACGCTTCTTGGCCTTCAGCACCGACCACACGGCCGTGGTGAGCGCCTGCAATGGTGAGGGTGAGTCCAGGTGAGTCAGAGAATCAAGATACAGGGCGTCAGAGGGTTAACTTACCGTCTCCTTGAAGCCATTCGAAAGCCAGCGATTCTGGACCACCGCCGTAACACTGGCTGGCGGCGCATCCAAATCCTTGAAGGAGTCCAAAATAATAAAGTCCAGACAAATGTCATAGAAGGTCATCGCCTTGACATTACGCTGCTCCAGCTCCACCTGTATGCACGGCCAATTGTTGGTGTCGCGCAGATAGTTCACCATATCCTCGTAGCCCACCAGAAACTCCTTGGTGTCCTTGTCGCCGAGGCACAGCAGATCGGTGAGTATCTGTCGGCCGGCATCGCAGATCCATTGCCCCACCGCCGGATCCTTGAACAGGAACTGAAAGGCCAAGCGGACGCAATGCAGCTTGGCCAAGTACTCGGTGTCGCTGCTGCAGTGCATCAGCTCTGCCCGAATGGTGCGACACGGCACCGTATACTCGTCATGGTGCTTGAGCGCTGTCTGAAACAGCGGATACTCCTCGTACGAGGTCTCAATGAAGCCATCGAACTCTCGCAGATCCGCCACCTGATCGAGAGCGGACGCAAAGCTCTCCGCCGAATCGAAATTCGGATCGGAGCCGGCGCGACTCAGCACGCTGCCGGATTTGCGCGACCGCCGATCATCGTCCGCCTCGCCCGTCTCCTCGGCCTCGTCTATGGAATGCTCCTCGCGGAACAGCACCGAACGCTGGTCCAGGAAGAGCAGCTCACTCTGCTCCTGCAGCGTGTACGCCATCTCCAGCAGATTCTGGATTTCGCGGCAGAACTCCGAGTCCTCGGCCGTGGTCAGCAGGGCGGGCAGACCGCCGGGCGAATAGTGTGCGGCGAGGGCATCCTCCCAGAAATTGATCACCGTATCCAGTGCCTCCATGCCCATCATGCCCAGCTGTTGGGCTGTCAGCTGTGTGACCATCGATCCTCCGCCGGATGCAGCATTCTGTCCAGCGACGCCGCCGCCGCCGACACCGACGACACTGCTGCCCAGCACACCAACGCCAATGGAGCCCGAGGCCATGGACAGGCGATCGGAGTAGGCAATTGTGGAGCCAACGGGACTGCCCGATCTGGCCGAGGCCTTGGACCCGGCTATGGAGATGAGGTCATTGGGACTACGCATGCTGTTGCGATTCCGCCTTCCCGTATATTTCCTGGGCCGGCGAGGCGGACGCGGTGGCTTGCGTCGTCGCAGGAAGCGGGAGAGAACCCCCATCAGGGCCACGCCGGCCGTCAGCGAGAAGATGACAACCTGGGGGATTAGGGAAGGGAGAAGGGTTAAGTATGTAACTAAATAAATATGGCTGGCACTTGGCACTTTGCCTCGCGTGCCAGGGAGAACCCCTTCCTCCTGCACAGTCCAAAGTATTGAAAAAATCCATTAAGGGTCACTTGGGATCAAGTGGTTGCGACTTCAAACTAACTAAACAATTGAGGGAGTAGCTCCCTCTTCATGCTCACCTTTGTGGTGGTGGAGACGCGAAAGGGCAGCAGGTGGCCACCGTTGGTCCAGGTCGCCGGCATGAGGCGCTGCATCTTTGAAGCTCCTCCTCCTCCTCCTCTTCTGTTTGAACACTCGTCTGCTGGGGGGTGGCGGGAATGGAAATGTGGAAGTGGAAGTGCAAGTGGAAGTGTGTGTGGGCGGAAATCAATGGATGCCGCCAGTCCGATTTGTGCTATATGCCAAGCTCTGCCCGCTCATCGGCTGGCGTTCCTCTTATCTCTCTTTTGGTGCTGCAGGTCAACTTCTTAGCCCTGCTGCTCCATGTGCTGCGCCGCCCTGCGTAATTTCGTGATCCGACGGCAACGGATAAAGCGGGCTCCGGGTGTTCAGAGCACTGGGCGGAGTTGGACACCCAATTCGTGGTGGCTTATCAGTGAAAACTTTCACTTTTTAGGCCTGAAAAACAACAAAATTGCATCACAATGTTTCAGGGAGAGCGCGGCGGCGGCAAAAGGTGCAATCAGCTGTTTTTGGCGGCGTTGCCAGACAGGGGTGACGGGCCGATAGTGCTGCCAGATTGTGCGTTATGTGCAGATGTGAGAGGCCGGGCCGGGCAGTCCTAGCTTTTCAAGCTATAATTGGGCGGGCAGCTCAAGTCACTGAAAAGGTTATTTTTTAACATATAATTTAGCGTATAATTCGAAATGATAATGGCCGATAATTCGTTTAATTTAGCGTATTCTTGTTTTCACTGGGTTTAGTTTAAGTTTAAGTTTTAATTATAATTTGTTAAAGTAAAAATTAACAATAAGTGAAATATATTTGAAGTGTTTTGAAGCGCCTAGTAAATATATGTGCTAGATTTATAGGGAACGAATCGGTTGCTATATTTTCAAACAAAACGACAACTGCGAGAAATAGATATACCCTTTTGTAGTCTTCGCAATAACCTTTAATTGTTCTAATCTGTTAATCTGTTAATCTTTTATTTTTGAAATCCATAAAGTGGCTCTACATATAGGATCTCTGTAGACACACTATCGTTTAGCCTATATTTGGAGTAGCTAAGTGATTAAATTAATATTAATATATTTACAATTTAACTTTTTTAGCTGTATAAATTGCACACCATTTGTAAATTGCATAATTTACCAGAATAAATCCTTTTCGTATTTATAAGGTTATTGGGCTTTAAAAATATAAACAAAAACCCACTGATTCCGCTTCATACCGGTGGTGACTGCATGCCATTCAGCCACTCAGCGCAATCACCAGCACCAGGAAAGTCTGAAATATTTATCACTTATCGTAGGCACCAGTGCTCATGCACCGTAAAGCAATAGTTTAACTATCTAGATCACATTACCGTTCATTAAACAATAAACCAAGTCCAGTTATCACGGGTTAAAGCGTGCCTGGTAAGCGCGCCCTCTTTTTTTTCACTCCAGTCACCGAATGCATCGCGCGAGCGCGCATCTCTGACAGAGCTGCAACGTGTAATCGATAAATTGATTGATTAATGCAAATCGAAGACCGGGAAAGGGGAGAGTTGCTAATTTAAATGAATTAAAACTAAATCAATTATGACATTTACGTTTTTGAGGCTAAGCCAATTCGATAACATGACCGAGATGACGTCACGCTCCGCTGACAGCAAAAACAACAACAACCACAACAACGACAACAAACGGGACAAGCACTTCGAACCGGCAAGAACCGCAATACTCGCGAAAGTCTCTCGAAATATTTTGGCATTATTAAAAATTCTGTATTTTGGCATTGGCGCGGGCCAAAATATACGGTATATATTATATTCATCTTTTGAAACACACGCACACGCGGCAGGCAGAGTGAGCAAGACCGCGAGAGCGGGAGCGGCGCGCCTTTACTCATGCCAGAGTGGCAGGCAGAAAAAAAAAGCCAAACAAGAGATTCAAGCTCACAGTGAGCGCCCGATAAGGCGAACTGTAAATACATCACAAGTGCAACAAGTGTAGGCTTAGCTTAGTTTACTTACTTTTTAAGGCATCACTTGGCGATAACTTAAAAGAAAACAAAACTTTGGGACTTATTACTTTCTGTTTGCTTGGTTTAATAATTATTTAAGTTCACTGGAATTTATTTATTATTTATTTTTTTGAAGAATATAAAGTTTTTGGCATAAATCTTGTAATAATTTATTAAACCAAAGTTAGTTTAACCTATTTTTAAAGCATTATTTAATAATAACTTAAAGGAAAACATAGCTTACCTTTCTTTTTGTTTGATTACGCTTGGTAAAAAAATGTATTTACAAAAAACCTTAATATATAATTGTATAAGCTTGGTAAAATAATTAATTTATTTGACTGGTGATTTATTTTGTATTAAAGAAAATAATGTTTTTGGTCTTGTTATAATTTAATAAACCAAAGTTAACAAATGCTCTATTTTTATATTAGTATTAGGATAACATTTTTAAGCTTTTATTTATAGATTTATTAGCTTTAAAGTTAAAAACGAAATACAAAATTAAGTCAGAATGTTGTATAAAGTGAAAAACAGAGTTTTTTCTTTATTTACATATTAAATTATTTAAAGTTTCTATTAACATAAAAAAAGTTATACATATATAATTAGTAAAACATGGTAAAATAATTAATATTTAAATACATAATAATATGTGAAATATATAATTTTGTCTTTGTTTATATGCCGAATTATTTAAGTTTTCTTTAAAAAAAAAGATCATATCTAAAATTTATTTATTCTCATCAGTCCTGGCCACGCTGAGCTTTCTTCTGGTTTCTGCAACGAGTGCTCACTGTTCTTGGATGTGAGCCGCTGCCGCCTGGCATTGTTATTTTATTTTGTTATTAGTTCAGCGACGCCGCCACTCATCATCAGCCGTCACCCGTAAACGATGTCCGAAGATGCCAAGAGTGAGTGCATAATGGATCTGCGTTCCCGGATCGGGAAAATTGGATAAAAACCTAATCCATAATATATGTATGTTTTCTCAGGTCCTGGACCACGCACCCGGAACATCATCGAGAACCAGCTGTTCCGCCGGCAGCGCAGCCTAAAATTGGAGGCACTGCAGCGTCAGCGAACCTTGGATTCTGGCGACGGTGTCGAGGGATTGGGTCCGGATCCGGAACCCTTCGACAAGGTAAGTAGTGCGCACAGCAAGCTGCGTCGCCAAGGTGACTTCGACATAATGATCTATCTGCCCAAAACAGACGCACATCGTCATTATTTTCACGGCCAAGGCTAAGCTGCGTCACTGTCAGGATGTGGAGAAGATTATCCAGGAGTTTGGCATCCAGACCACGCTGGAGATCGTGGGGTAAGCGTAATATAATTTTATTTTCTTATAAATTTATTTATTATATTTTTTTTTTCGGGTTAGAAAAACCGAAAAGTACCTGTATCTGTCGGCCAGCATGGACACCTTGCTGCGCCTGGCCGACGCTGCGGAGCTGGAGAAGATGACCACCACGAACAGCATGCAAAAATTCAACTACGGCTGCATCTCCGATTTCCTGCTGCCGGGCATGAGCAAGGACCAGATCCTGCGCTACTGCGAGATCCCGGTGCTCATCAAGGATGTCATTCAGGACGGTATCAAGTCGTATCTGCAGAAGGGCTACATTGAAGATATGTTTCCACTCCACGATATCGTGAGTAGCCATTGGTTCAAGGAGTTTTAGCTTCTAGTTTTTATATTTATATTAATATTATTACTGGAATTATTATTAGTTGTACCTGGAACGCTTCAATTGGAACTTGAAACGCACCAAGCTGCCCGTCGAGGACATCCGGAATTATTTTGGCTCAAGCATCGGCCTCTATTTTGGCTTCATCGAGTTCTATACGAAGGCCTTGATATTTCCCGCCGTATTCGGACTGCTCCAGGTGCTGTTCGATCTGAATATATCGCTGGTGTGCAGCTTCTATGTGATCTGGACAACGGTGAGCATCCATATCTAGGTTAATTAATTGTTTGCATCGAAAAAGTCGCAATGTGGCTAACAGAATGTTACAGTTCAATCAATTATGGAAATTGTTTACGCATCGATATCTAAATATAGACAGCATCTTAAGTGCTTTTTAGTGCTTTCAACTTAATGGAGATAATAAAAACTACATTCATTTGTTGTTAGGCAAGAAGAGAGAGAGAGAATTGTTGTTTTTAATAACACTATAAATATTAAAAATAAAACACAAGAGAACAAAGAATATTCCAATTTAAAGAAAACCAAAAGAAGACTATTTGTGGATACTTTTTTAAATTGTTTTAAATAATGCCGCAATTTCTGGGGCATCCCTAACTGTTTTATTTGTTTATATAGAACACATAGTACGAAATATTACTAACTGAATACATTTGTTGTTAAGCAAAAAGAGAGAGAGAGAGAATCGTAGTTTTAATAACTTAATAAATATTAAAAATAAAACAAAAGAAAACAACAAATATTCCAATTTAAAGAAAAACCTAAAGATAACAATTTGAGGATTGTTTTAAAATCTGCAGCTATTTCTGTGGCATCCCTGACAGTTTTATTTGTTTATACAGAACACATAGTAAGAAATATTACTAATTTTATTTTTTTCTTAGGCAAGAAAAGTGAGAAATATAATACAAAAAAAGTTCAAAAATAAATATTAAGAATAACGCTATGAAAGTGTGAAATAATTAAATTTAAAGAAACCCCTAAAAAGCCTATTTGTGGATGCCTTTATTTATAATTTTTGTAATATGCAGCGAAACCTGTGGCATCCCGGAAAAATATATTTGATTGTAAAACAGTAAAAAAATGTACTAATAGTAAATACCACATTCCTATGTATTTAGGCAAGATGAAGGGGAGAATTGTGGTTTTAATAATACAATTATAAATATATTACAAAATAAAATATAAGAGAACAAAGAAAATTTCTATTTAAAGAAAACCTAACCGATACTATATTTAACTGGATGCCTTATTTAACTGTTTTCTAATCTGCAGCTATTTCTGTGGCATCCCTGATAGACTTATTTAATGATATAGAAAACATAGTAAAATGTATTCATATTAAAAAAAACTTTAGGCATTTGTCGTAAGGCAAAAGGAGAGAGAATTGTAGTTTTAATGCCAAAATAACAATAACAAATAATTTAAAGTTACCAACAAATATTCAAATTTAGAGAAACCATATAACAGACTATTTGTGGATGTCTTTTTAAATATTTTATATATTTTTGATTAAATAGAAAACATAGGGAGCAATAGTATTTATAATAGGAACATCTTTAATTTTTTGTAAGGCAAGAATATATAGAAATTGTAGTTTTGATTAAACAAATACAAAAAAATATATAAAAATTAATGTAAATAAAGCAACGAATATTCCAATTCAAAGAAAACCTAAAGAAGATCTTCTATGGATGCCTTATTTAATTGTTTTCAAGACTGCAACGATTTCTGTGGCATTCCTGATAGAAAACATAGTAAAAATATTACTAAATAATGAGAAATTTCAACTATTTTTGGCATATTTTTGTATTAGTTTTATTAAATAGTTCCAAAGATATACAAAATATTTAAATTTGCAGATATTCTTGGAGCTATGGAAGCGCAAGTGCGCCGGCTACTCATACCGCTGGGGCACCATCGAGATGAACAGCCTGGATAAGCCAAGATCCGCGTACCAGGGCCAGATGAAGCCGGATCCCATAACAGGCAAGATGACGTTGCATTACCCGATGCGCTACACCTACCTGCAGATGTACTGCATCTCCTATCCGGTTGTCTTCGGTTGCGTGGTGGCCGCCGGCTGCTTTGCCCTGTACCAGTTCCAAATCGAGGCCGAGGTGCTGGCCGACTTTGGACCCGACTCCTGGCTGCTGTACATCCCGGTCATTGTTCAGTCCGTGCTTATTGCCATCTTCTCGTGGGCATACGAGAAGCTGGCCACATTCCTCACCAGCTTGGAGAACCATCGGACGCGGTCGCAGTACGATCGGCATCGGGTGAACAAGCTGATGCTCTTCGAGATCGTCAACAACTTCTTCTCGCAATTCTACATTGCGTTCGTGCTGCAGGATCTGCGGCAGCTGAAGTATCAGCTGATGATGCAGCTGCTGGTCTTCCAGGTGCTGTGCATTGCCCAGGAGATCGGCATACCGCTGCTGGCCGTGCTGCGGCAGAAGTATGCCGAGTTCCGGCACCGCGAGGTGGCCGAGGAGAAGCTGCGCTCCATTAGCGATGTGCCGCGCTACGAGCAGGCCTTCTACGAGTCCGGGCTAGATGAATACCATTCCACGTACGAGGACTATCTGCAGGTGTGCATCCAGTTTGGCTTCGTCGTCCTCTTTGCCGCCGTTGCCCCGTTTGCCGCCATTGGAGCGCTGCTGAATAACATCTTTGCCGTCCACATTGATATGTGGAAGCTGTGCAACATCTTCAAGCGTCCGTTTGCCCGCAGGGCCAAGAATATTGGCGCCTGGCAGCTGGCCTTTGAGCTGCTCTCGGTGATGGCGCTGCTCAGCAATTGTGGTCTGCTCTTCCTTCAGCCTAATGTCAAGTGAGGGTTTCTTATTGGTCTTTCTTTGTTGTATTTTTATCACAATTTCTGTCTGTCTTTCAGGGACTTCTTCTCCCACTGGCTACCCTCGGTGCCGGACTTGTCGTTTGTGATCTTCGAGCATCTATTGTTGGGCCTGAAGTTTCTCATCCACAAGGTGATCCATGAGCGACCACGTTGGGTGCGAATTGGACTGCTGAAGTCGGATTATGAAACTAGCCAGGCGCTCAAACAACTCAAGTGAGTCTTCCAGTTAACAGAGCTCGTTAAGTGGGTTCCTCTACTATGATCATTCGAATTCTCTCGTAGAGAGAGCGACAAGAAACTTAAAAGAGTCTCTGCAGAGTTGGTATTACTCTAAAACTGTATCCGAAGAGGCAAAATTCTAAGTTCTCTGAGAGCGCTTTAGCTGCGCAATCCTCTCTTTCGCTATTAAGAGTCCTTCTAGTGGAAAGAGAACCAGGAGAGGCAAAATAACAAGCTCTCTGAGAGCGCTTTAGCTGCGCAATCCTCTCTTTCGCTATTTAGAGTCGTTCTAGTGGAAAGAGAACCAGGAGAGGCAAAATACCAAACTCTCTGAGAGCTCCTCTCTTTCGCTATTTAGAGCCGTTCTAGTGGAAAGAAACCCAACCTGGCGAGCTCTACTTCTCTTTTTTTGATAAATCCTCCTAACATACCTAAATTCTTTCCAGAAAATTCAAGGCGGAAGCTAATAAGATGGCCTGATGAGGAGATCCCATCGGATGAAACAGGATCTCCCACTCCTTTTTGGTGCTAATCATACTACCAGTCCATTTTTATTTTTTTTGTGAAAGATTATTATTTATAAACATTACAACTAAGCAGCGCTTTTAAACTGTGAGAATGTATTCGAAACAGTCGGAAGGAAACTAAAGGAAAGGTGTGCCTTAACCCACTCAACTCATTAAATAAATATACACATGTCCACAAATGAATCCCAATCCTTCAGTTTAGCGGGCTCCCCGATAATGCCGGAAGGCCAGATAGGCGTCCAAGGCATGCAATATGCCCGCTGCATAGCCCATGTACTGGAAAAAAGTCACGAAAAATAACTTATATCAAGGAATACCTAGAGGAGGAGGATTTTTCCAGCACTCACATAGCAGGCGGTCATGGCAGGATATGCCCAGAAGCCGGGTCGTACCAGGAACTGTGGATGCAGCCACACCACGCAAGCGAATCCCATGTAGCTCGCCGAGCTGAAGTACATGCAGCTGGCAAGTCCATTAAATATCGTCTCCTTGGATCATTTTTCCATATATTATGAAGTTTCATTAGCTTTTCTTGGGGTTTTTCTTCGGGGTTTGGTTTACTCACAAACATGGACTGCCTTATAAGGTTATAGGATTTATCCGAGAAGGCATAGCAAATGAGCAGAATCCCGGTGGTGGTGAAGCAATGACCTGTGGTGGCCAAGAAGCTGGTCAGCGCCTGGCCAATGGAGTCCGCATAGGGCACACCGTACTTGATCAGCAGACCCTCGCAGAGCATCGCCAGGCCCAGCTGCATGAGCTTCAGCAGTCCGATGCGGGACATTAGGAAGCCAAAGTTGATGCAGGTGCAGATGCGGCAGCAACAGACGCGGATGCCCAGCGGCTGGCTCATTCCGCGCACTCCAAAGGCGGCCATCGGTGTGGATCGGTGCATGATGTGGATGGGATGATACTGTGTATACTCCTGCGACCTCGGATTGCGACTGTTTGTCCGTGCAGGGATTCTTGGGCGCTGTACCCGCCGCGGCCTCCATCTCGGCTTTGTTGTCTGTCGGATGTAGTGTGTGTGTGTGTGCGTGTGTGAGCGGGAAGGGTTCTATAAATAGCTCCTGGGCCACATGTGCCCCCTCCAAGGAGTCAGCGCTAGTCACTGCTGCGTTTCGAATACTGCAAATACACAAATGTATTCTCTACCTGCTTTCCATCACACCACACAGACGCGGATGGTTTCCCTTTTTCGAGTAATAAGTTTCAAAGTAATTAGAAAATTTAATTTAGGGAAAAAAAATTAAGAATGGTACT
Source organism: Drosophila baimaii (assembly GCA_018874675.1). NCBI lineage: Eukaryota > Metazoa > Arthropoda > Insecta > Diptera > Drosophilidae > Drosophila > Drosophila baimaii. The sequence goes on along the minus strand of JAEIIU010055663.1, from coordinate 90,883 downwards.
ATTTTGGAACGTTTAAAATATTTAAGGACTTAGATAAGTTACTTGCTAAACGGGTTTGTTTTATGACTCTTAAAAGCCTACATGGGCATGCAGAGGTATCTGTGAATCCGTTAGGGGCAGTCCATATATTACTTTATCACTATTTCCTTGATTTTTAGCACCCTCACATCCTATATAATCAAGAGTAATCATTGCAAGAGCCCCCCTCCCGCTACGATTACTTAAGCATAAAAAATCTCTTCTTAAAAATAATAAAACAATGAATAATAACATAAAATTATTAAGTAATAATTATTCTAGAACCCCCACTCCCAATAAAATCAAACATAATCTTTTTGCATGATTTTTAACCATTTCCCCCCTATAACATGAAGAGTAATCATTGAGAGAACCCTCTCCCCCATGATTACGACATTAAAAGTAAGCATTTTTAAAAAATAATCCAAAAACAAGTAAGAAAAGCTAAGTTCATATACCCTTGCAGATAATTTATTACTTATTAAACAAGATTTTGATACAAAGAGCATAAATTATACGAAACACCCTGTTTCGCATATATGTTTATATGGTAGCTATCATATATAGTTGGCCGATTTTAATGAAAATTAAAAAAAAAGTGACTTTATTGTTTAAAAGGAGCATGTATAATGTAAAATGTGAATTTAGACCGATCTTTCCTATGGCAGCTCTATGATATATTGGTCCGATTTCAATGAAATTATCTGGATGTATTATAATTATAGGAGCACAATTAAAGTTTTATTCGAATATCTTGAAAAGTAGCGAAAATATGTCAATTTTTTCATATCGTTTCTATGGCAGCTATAGGATATAGTAGTCCGATTCCGGCCGTTCCGACATATATACTTGCAAAGGATATAAGACTATGCTGATACCTCAACAACTGAGAGACTAGTTTGCATAGACAGATAGACGAATACATAGATAGACGATAGACGGACAGACAGACGGACGGACATGGCTAGGTCGACTCGGCTGGTGATGCTGATCAAAAATATATATACTTTATGGGTTCGGAGACTTCTGACTAAAATAATAATAACCTGCAAGGGTATAATAATTACGTACTAATTATGTAACTAATCATCTTTTCTGACTGTCTGCTCCCAAGTTAATTCGTAATACATGGACTCCTCCTTATATTTTTTAGGGGGCACTAGCAAGTCGTAACATTTCCAGCGATCCATGAACCTTTACAAAAACAATACAATGCCACTGAATGGAGGCGTCCAAGAGGCGTATTCTCGAGAGTACAAAAACAAAATGTGTGGAAGGAGCGACGCACATAAAGATCATGAAGAATGCTCGCACATTCTGCCTGGTTTGTATGGTTTTGTTTTGTTCTTTCTTGGTTTAGCCACGCACTTGCTCTTTCCTTAAAATCTCGTGCCCAACGCTGCTTTAAATTATTTATTCAACAATCTGGGAAATGACCTTGGCTTGCAGCACATCCTATCCTAGTAGGTATCCATCTCCGTAACTTGACAGCTGACAGTTTCAACTTTACTTCCGATGTAGTTATAAATTGAAAATTGAATTTTCTGAATCTCAAAATTTTGTCAAAATTAATCTTCAGCGGGCTGCAGCGTTTCCAAAAAGGTCAGCATTTCGGATTCTCTGTTACCCTAAATATTCGAGCATCCGTGGCCATATTCGCTTCAGCTTCAGCTTCCTTCCCTCATTCGCTTCCAGGATGTGCTTCCCGTACCTGAACCAATTCACCGGCGGCAACAATCGGCGGCGTCGCCCCCACTCTGCCCAGAGAGGCACCTCACCGCGTTCCGTTTCGAACCATGTCCGTCGGGTGTCCCCGGACAGCGTGCGCCCCGCCGTCAGTTCCATAAAGCCGGCAGCTGCCACTCGGGGAAACGTCAATGTTGGTAACCCACCGGTCCCCAGGGACGTGAACAGCACGGAATCGGGCTTGAGGCAATCTGCGGCGACTATACATATCGGAGGAGATCCCACTGACAGTGCCAACCCTGCCGCGGTGGTCTCCAATGCTGGTCCAGCCAGCGGATCAGAGGCAGGTGGCAACGAACGCTCCGGGAAACGCAGCACCTGGTGGGGATTCTTCGGGATGGGCAAAAAATAAAGATCCAGTGCCGAGTCGTTGAAGGTCTGAATCTTCTATGATCCCAGAGCGGCTCACTTGGATAAGGATAATTCCGCCCGGAGACCACCAGGGCTTGGAGCCGAAGCTGCAATCATTAAATTTGGACCAAGTCTCTTTGGCACATAATTAAATTTAAATTTTATATTTAAGACTTGTCGGAGTTATTTAGGATCTGCTTGAATTTCTATATATTAAGAGGACAGAAAAACCTTACGATTTTTTTTATATAAAATATAAAATATTAAATAAAATATATAATATAGAATTTATTATAACCATATAATACATAATGTGTAATATTATTTCTTATATATAATATAAAATAATGTGTAATATAATTTTTGTCGGAAGTTTTCTTTGTAGTATTATTATCTAACCGATATATTCTTGATCAGCATCAACAGCCGCGTCGATCTAGCCATTTTCACCTGTCTGTCCGTTCGTCTGTCCGTCTGTCCGTTTCTACGCAAACCAGTCTCTCAGCTTGAAAACTATCTGGATAGTCTCATTTATATTGAAGTATATAAGTCGGAACTGACTGGATCATTATAAAACTATAGAAGGTAGCCTCGTCGAGAGAGCAAGCCTCTTTTAAGGATTCTATAAAGTCAGTCGTTTGCTTGCTATCTCTTTCTAGCACATGACTCTGAAATACTTCTATCTCTTTGAAAAAATTAAGATTTTAAAAATTTTTCCGCATTTCGAATCAGCGTTTGAGACACGACTTTGAGGTGAGTACAACCAAAGACACTAGAATTACTAAGATGAGTAACAACCATACATTTGAGTATATGGAGAGTCTTTGGTACGACTGCGAGCGAGATGGTAATATTAGGTTGATATCTATAAGTCGGAACTGACCGATCCGATACTTGTTTTCTCCCACAATCTCACAGAGATCTTTCTCTCCCAGAGCGAGACACTCTTTTTCCTTTTTATTGGTTTTTTCTCGCCATCTCTAACGCTGTATTTCTGTCTCTTTTTCTATCTCTTTGTTCCTGCCTTTCTCTCTAACCATTTCTATAAAAAAAACAGACAATTTTTCCTAAAGTTCCGCAGTTTGAAACCGCGGTTTGAGTCACGACTCTGAGGCGAGTACGAGTGCAAGCGAGATGGTGATAAAAGCTTACAAGGTTTATGGTCTAGGAACTTCCAAGTTTACCATCCAATTACAATAAAATAAAGAATAACTTGGCACTAATTCATATATAAATTTTTAAATTATAAGTATTCTCTGAGATCTGTTATTTATTAAAATATTTTTTTAACTGTTTCCTTAAAGTTATAATGTGAAAGCTGTCCCTAGTTTGTAGCTCATCCTAGTAGGTCTCCCTCTCTGTGCCTTGACAGCTGTTCGACTTCCACTCTAGTCGGATGAGATTGTTACATATCAAAATTTCCAAATTCTCACAAGTACAAAATTCCCCAACAAAATTTATCCGGCGTTCCCAAAAGCTGAGCATTTCGTTTTTCTTTTTCGTTACTTTCGTTCCTCACGCCACCACCACCTCACGTGACCGCTTCCGGATCCTCTTCCAGGATGTGCTTCCGGTACCTGAACAAGTTCTTTGGCGGCAGCAGTCGGCGTCGCAACAACGCTGCTGCCTCCACTGACAACGCCTCGCCGCGCTCCAGCTTGCCCACTGTGCGTCAGGTATCCGTGGACACGGTGCGCACCACCAAGTCAACCACAAAGTCCATCAAGTCGGGCAATGGGGGCGCTGTCGCCAGTCGGGGCACGGTCAATGTGGGCAACCAACTGGCCTCCAGTGTGAACAGCATGCGGCAGGCTGGGGCGGCTGGTGCGGCGGCCGGAGGAGGAGCTCTCAATGAATCCGCCACCAACCCCTCGCTGGCCGCCAGTGCTGGTCCAGCCAGCAGCGGCCCGCAAGCAGCTGACAACACACGCTCCGGAACTCGCAGCTCCTGGTGGGGATACTTTGGCATGAACAAGAAGAAGAAGTCCAGCATTGAGTCGCTCTAGGTCTCCGGAGATGAGGCTGCGCAATTTTCCCAAAAGTTCCTCTTGAATTTTCCTGATTGAATTTTTTTTTCTTAATAAACCACAAGATCTTTGGAACTACAAACGAATCCTTATAAGTTAATCCTCAAGTTAAATCCTCAATCATTATAGGTATGTATGCTTTCGAAAATAATTGCAATATCGGGGGTTATATGTATATATAAATATATATATATTAAGATATGTTGTTTAGTTTTGGGATTTCTTTAAATTTCTTATATAAAGCCTCATCCCGAATCCCATTTAAAAAAGAAAATCAACTTCATTCTCTTATTTAATATAAGGTATTATATATACAATATATATCCCCATGATCATCGGATCATCTGCTTTCCGAGATCGTGTCGTGTGCTCGCTGGACGGTGGCGGGGGTGTGGCTGGGTGGGAGGCGGGTCAAACAAAGCTCAAACGTCGCCACCGCCGAGCGATTAGTGTAATTTATCAGTGGCAGCCGCAATTTATAGGTGGGATTTATGTGTGGGAGAGAGAGAGAAAGAGAGAAAGGGAGGGGGATAGAGGGGGTGGTGGTTAGGGGCGAAGGGCTGGGGGCGGTTTGCGGGGGTGGATGCTTTTTGACAATAAAATTAATGTGGCTGTTATCACAAGTAATTGTTGCTGCCGGCATTTGTTATTTTTTTTTTGCTATTACCGCTATTGTTGCCAGTGGCGACTTGCGTCAATGGGAAGCTACACTGCAAGAAAATAAATAAAATTAATATATAATATAACATTATAATATAATAAATATAATAAGAATGAACAAAAATTAAGAAAGCTATTAAGTATTGTACAAAATTAACTTTATTAACTTTAACTTTTATGTAAGGTATATTATTAAAAATAAATATATTATATAAAAAAATAACAGAAAATTGTGTGGTATCTACTTTTAAATCTGATGTTAGATTATAAATGTTTTAGAAATAATTAGAACCCTGTCTTGTGCATTCCACAGTGATAGATGTACTTATTTTATAAACTATATTTATTATATATTATTTATATGTACATATGTATATATATTATACTGATTCTTAGATGATGAAACTATTCAGCTATATGTAGGTGATTTATTAACACCCTGGGGATTCATCTAAAGTTGGAATGATAGATATAATACATGAATTTGTATGCCTTACCTAACGAAATCCAATAGGGATGCCAGAAAATATCAAATTATCCATACTTTATGTATATTTGATGCTAAAACCCATGTATATATATAATATATCTATATTGGTGCTATCTATTTGTTAAATAAATCGATTATCTGCTTGATATATCATACTAAACTAAAGAAGAGCCTAAGCGTAGATTAACTATCATTCACGATAACAAAATATATAAAAAACTTAAAGATATATCAAAGATTTCGTTTTTAATCTACTAAAAGACAAATAAAATAAATAGTTATTGCTTATATTTGTTTACTGTTATCGATAATATCGATAAATCGATATCGATAAAATAGTCGGTACAAAAAGACAAATAAAATAAAAAGCATTTGCTGATATTTGTTCGATATTATCGATATTTTTACCGTCAAAGGCTATATTTTCGATATTTTTAATTGTAATATATCACACTTATAAATATATTTAAAACACAATACTATTACCATTAAAATATATTTTTCTATATGATGTTGAGCGTGAGATTATATCGGAATTTTTATCAACCTAATCCGAAGTAATTAAATTTGAGCGAGAAAAAGTTCGCCATTTCTCTTGGTTTAAAATATTTTTTAAATAAATAAATATTGCATTAAAATTCAGAATTAAAATGTAAAATAATATCATGATTAATATATATAAATATTATTATTAATATTTAGATTTATTGAATGTGAAAGAATTCTTATTTAAAATAATATCTTATATCAGCTAATACGCATAGAAGCCACTAACTACATTTATGGGTATTATTTTAATGCAGTAGGGATTGTAAAAAATATATATTTTGTTATTGTAAATCTTAGTTTAAGCTATAATTTTTGCCCATATAATAGTTCTAGTTCATCAAACGAAAGTGAAATATTATTGTTTTGGTGTAACGATGACGCTCCAAAATAAAACCGTAGCAAGCGAAACCATTGAGAATTTGCATAAATTGTCTTGGTCAGAGAGACAGACCCATGTAATACTTAATACAGACAAATATGTAATAACAATATGCAATCTGCAATTAGGAATTTGCCAATTCCGTCACGAATTTTGCACGTGCACACACACAGACTTACCTGCATTAACCCGACTTAACTTCGAGGCATTTTCCGATTTCCCAGCCACAGTTCGTCGCTCTGCCCGCCCGGCGGCGATCTCGTTCGTTTATTTTTAAAAGACAAGGCATAGGAATGAAATTAATGCATACATATATCGGATATATCTGTACATAAATATATATATATATCCACCGTCGATACAGTATAGACGGTGTGGGGACTAACTTTTTTTAATTTTTGTGGGCCGCCTTCATTGGGGCAGATGCCTCTGACGTCGTCGGTTCGGTTCAGTTTGGTTTAAAAACTGTAAAAAATAAAAAGAAAAAAATAAAACACGGCAGCCACACGCTAAATACGCAAAGATAAATTAACGTAACGTAATTTGGGCTGTAAATAATTCGAATCTCGTCGTTGTGTTGCACTGAAAAATTGTTTGTAAATTGTTGTGTCATTACAGAGAACAAAAAAAAAAGAAGAAAAAAACTAACTAAAAACAACAAAAAAGAAAAGTGCAAAAAGCCGACACAGTGCGCTGATTGTCGACTCAAAATAAAGAGCGACAGATTTTCATTTTTGTTTATTTTCGGTTTTTCGTATTTCGTATTTCGTTTGGGTTTATTTTTGGTGTCCGCCGACAATCGGAACAATCGGAGGAAAACAATGTGAGTGGAGGAGAATGGACGGCATGAAGTGTTTGTTGCTTGCTTCGCCGATCTCTCGATCGCCTTTAAAGTGCAGTTAATTAAATAAATTGCAAGCACATCACATCAGTCAACGGTTCCAACAGCATCTCCATGTTAGTTGCACTTACAGGTGCCAAATCCGGCATTTCTCGAAAGATCCCATCTAGCGGCAGGTTGCTGGGCAGGAAACAATTGAAGGCATCTGGGAGAGCGAGAGATGGGTATTTATGATGATGGGAACCTTGGGTCGACACATCGGATCTACAAGGAATTTGTGTTTGTGGCTACGACAATGAGTATGATACATTTTTTATTTTTCTTTTTTGGGAATGACGCCAACGTGACGTCTTGGGTTTGAATTCTGGGATATATCAAGAAATTTGGGAAAGTAGAGTGAGTAGAGATCTTAGCAAGACAGAATAGGAGTCACAGCTTTTTATAATAAATACAGGAAAATGTAAAAATATATTTTTTTTATCTGAAGGAGCGTTTTCTAAGGGTTTTTATCACAATTATTTCAGCTTATAAAAGTTAATATATACATATGTATTTGGAAAATAGTTTCCTTAACTTTAAAAACATTTCCTTTATCAGAAATCTCTATGGGTTTAAAAACTCTGCTTTCAAAGGTGTTTACAAGTTGACAATACACTTGTAATAATAATATTATTAATACTAAATTCAGGTGGTTACACATTTACTGGTGAAAATTTCATTTGTGAACATTCCATTGGTGAAAATGTAATGCCTTAAATTTAATAGTGAACATTTTATTGGTGAAAATTTAATTGATGCATATTTTATTTGGGGAAAATGTAATGCCTAAAATTTAATAGTTAACTTTTTTTTTGGTGAAAATTTAATGCTGATAATTTCATTACATACAAATTAAATGGTAAAAATTGCATTCATACAAATTTAATGGTCAACATTTTGTTGGTGAGCATTGCATTGGTGAAAATTTAATGCTGAAAATTCCATCAGTACAAATTTAATTGTACAAATTTCCTTGGTACAAATTTCAATGGTCAAAATCTCTGTAATATAAACCTAATGGTGCCAATTGATGCTCGAAGTTTCATCGGTACATACTTATTGGTGAAAGTTCCATTGGTACAAATTTAATGGTGAAAAATGTATTATTACAAATTGAATGGTAAACATGTCATTGGTACTAATTTAAATAATTTAACCGGTGAAATCTCTTTGATATAAAATTAATGGTAAAAATTTCATTGGTGATAATGTAATACTTTCAATTTTATTGGTATAAACCTATTGGGGAAAACTTTGTAGTGAGAACTTAATAGGTATAAATTTAATGCAAAAAATGTTCTTGGTAAATATTTTATGGTGAGATTTTAATAGTGAAAAGTTAATGGCAAAAATTTTCTGTAGTGAATAGCGGAATACCGTAAATTCTTCACAAATTATCAGTGTCTCAATGTGGTGTAATATTCAGTGGTGAACATTTCATTGGTAAAACTTAAATGGAAAAAAATCTAATGGTGATTATGCAATTGTAATACAAATTTCATAGGTAAGCAATTATTGTTAAATATTTCGCTGATGAAAAATGTGTAAATAGCTTTTACAATTGAGTTGATTTACAGGGATAAGGACCAAATAAAAAAACGTTGCTTGCATTGGAATACCTTTTAATAAATTATCCTGGTAAAAAGTAAAATTGGTAGAAGGGGAAATCGAACAAGTTTAAGTTTACCTCAAATATTAGAAAAAAAAGATACAATTAAGTTCTTTGCTGGTAAAAACATTCTTCACTAATACAATCGAGTGTATACTGTAAATGTGGAACATTATAACCGAATCAGTACCTTAAATTCCCACAATTTCTCACCCAAAACTTGACTCTTCCTCAGTGGACATTCTAATTGTTGTAGTCATGCTGATTGCTGATTAAGTCAGAAAAGTGGGAAATACGTGGCGGAGCATTGGAGAATCGGAGAATTTCCGCCACGTAAGAAGCCATTAAACAACGGTTACTAGTCACTAGTTGCTGTTTGCTATTTGCTGGCCAAACAAACCGCACTTGGCCATTAGCAGTTGCCAATTGCAGCTGTCACTCGGTTACAACTTGCAGCGCCTGGCAAATATTTTTTCTCCCAACTTCAACTTGATTTTAACAACAACAATTGTAATTGTTTATAAACATCTGGAGAGAGAGAGAGAGGGGGAGAGCGCAAGCATATGTTTTCTGTTTTCTGTTTTATATTTTCTTTTTTGTATTTTCTATTTACTTATTATTTGTTGTTTTGCATTTTCTGAAACGCAAATTCATTGGGGAGGCTAGGGCGGCGAAAGCCAATTCTTGGAGGGCCGTAAACAAAGCCCTATCTGGGCCAGAGATAATGATGCCAAGTGGCCAACAGTCTGGGGCCCACTGATTGACCATTATATAGATTATTATTATTTCTGGGAGATCCTAGTCTAGAAGTGGTCGCTCGATTGGGTATTATTTATAGCAATTTGTTTGCCACGCGCCGACGTCACAACGTGGGTATATCACTTGCCATTGTCATGATTTTTGGAAATCCGAAAGGGGCTTCGGGGATTGTAGGGCCCATATGTGAGTAAATCAAGTACACTCAAACCTATCAAGGTGACAAATTCTGAAAGTCCAAAGAATTGCTAAGTACACTGGTAAGCGCAGAAAAATATTGCAAGCTTCAGATAATATTATTCTTGATATTTTCTATAGGAGAACATATATGTATATATAAAATTAATAGACTTATGGCTTATAAATATTCCAAATTAATGTGAAAATAAGTTAGGCTTCTTCTAAAATATGTTACCTTTTTTTGTAAATTATTATAAGTGTATTTTCTATATTATATTTTAATACATAAAATAAATTCAAGGACTTCAAGGTAAAAAAGGTTCAGAAAGCTCTTAAACCTAAAAAAAAATACAAATTCATATAAAATATGTAAATTTCTAGGAATACATCATATTTTTGCTGTTTAAATATACATAAATTAGTTTTGTTCAGTGTACAAAACATTTCTTGTGGCTACAACAAGTGTGCAAACATCTGCGAACATAATAAATAAAATCCAAAACTTTCCATTAAGTCAAAGAAAAAGAAAAAAGTTTATACAAAAAAAAAACACCCATTATTTCTCGCTGTGTACATTACTACACTTACTACTCGAGAGTGCCACGCACCGGAGATGAGTGGGCAGAATGTGAACAAGTTGTCCCGCCTGGATTGTGTTAATTGATTAGAAAGTCCGAAATCTTGTCTCCGTAAAATTCTCCCAGAAAATAGGAAAAACCCCTTTTTTTGCAAAAAGGATCAATCCTTGGCCATATATATTCTACTGATAACCAATCAGATTGTTGCTGCTACCAATTAACATTTAATTTTGGAATCTTATCACATCACAAACATGACTTTATTTATTTTACAATCTTAGTGTGACTTTAATTAAATCGTCGAAAAAAAAATCGCAGAATCATAACCGACTCAGATTGTGTTTTGATTCGTTGGAAAACGATTTAGGTTATTTATGAAATATTATAGATGGTGTTATTTGTCGTAGATTATTTATGAAATATTATAGAACGAGCTATGAGTCGTAGATTGAGTAGGGTCTGTGTTCCCAAATATATAGATGATTCATTCGCAGTTGGAGTCGACGGCCCTCCTCCTCCTCAGTACCGGATAGGAATTACTTTTGATTGTTGTTTGCAGGGAGAAAACCGAAAACAGTTTGCCAATAGTCTGTCTGCCCCATCTGCGTCATTGCGAAAACACTTGTAGCCCATTTGTTGGCAAAACAGGGCGTGGCCGGAGGTTCTAACATGCTATATATATATAATATATATTTATATATAGACACACAATTGGGTTTGAAATGTTAGAGCTATATACTGTTAGTAATAATTAGAAGTGAAATAAGAAAGAAATATCTTACCATACCATGTATATAATAATATGAAAATAATTATATATGAAATTATTATAAGAAAAAGAAATAACTTGCAAAATAAAATAGAAAATTATGTGGAACAGGCTTAGTATTATCATTAGAATTAAATAAATGGAACTTACATTAATATTTTAAATGTTAAAAATTGCATACCGGTTCACCCTAATTTTGAACCACTTGGTTTAAGACCCGACTAACCATTTGATTTGAAAGTAAGTGCGAGCGAGATGAAGATCAAAGCTTTACACTTTTAAGTAATAATAAATAATAACTAATAATTAACTCTAATAAGTTTCATGTCCATCTTCCGGTTATAATCAAATATTAAGAGTATGTGAATACAAATGTATTTGTTATACGTACATACAGATAGATATGTCTAGATCGACTCGCCTGGTGCCTTCTTCTTGTTAAAAAATCTTTAATGGGCACTAATTTATATAAAGAAGAAGGCAATATTTGATTGTATATTAGAATTAAATCCATAATAAATTCTTTGTATTATTTATTATTATTTAAATTGATTATATTAATTGATTTCGTGTCCCCAGAGATTTAAGAGGCACCCGAGCATTATTAAATCGAATATAAACCTCCCCCTAGGATCTATTATTATGCCCACTGCTGTGTGGGCCACCCTTACATGCGGTTAACTTGTATTTGTTGAAGGGGGCGCCATGTACCGCAAATTCTTTTCTTATGTCTCCCGTCCCGGGGTCGTGTTCTATGCTGCTTATCAGCTATCAGCTATCAGCTATCGGCAAATCGATAAATCATGTCTCCCCGGGGAAGAGGAGAGATCTTCGGGGCTCGGAGCCCCCTACCATCCCCCTAGCCGCTTCGCCTTGATCTACTGACGTTAGCCATTACTATGGCTATTACTATCACCATTATGGCCGTATGTAGCCTATGTACCTGCAAGTGAGCTGTTTGCCTGCCTGCCTGCTGTGGTGGCATTGAGGGGCCGGCATCGCTTTCATTTGGCTACAATTTCAATTCCAATTCCAATTTCGATGCCATTGCGTTCGCTATATATTTTTAATTGGGTTTAAGATCGTTTTAGCATCGCAGTCAGCGCTCAACTTGACAAAGTTTTGCGACTCTGAATTCGTGTATTCGGATGCCCCTTCTCTTCCCATCGATGCCTCCTGTTTAATCCTCTTATGGCGTGGAGGTCTTGACTTTATAGTTTGTTTTGCTTTAAATTTTATTTAAATTAAAGTTTTATATTTACAATTTTAAATATTATAGTTCATATCTGTTATATGCTTCCTTAAATAAAGTTTTTTGTTTTTATTCAAGTTCTGTTTTTTATCCAAGTTATTTTCCGGTGCTCTGTCTGACCAGGAATAAAATGTATTTCCTAAAATATTATTCCTTGATATTTCATAAGATACTATTCCTTAATATTTCTTAATATATTATCCCTTAAAATAATATATTATTAAAATATTATTCCTTAATATTTTTTAAAGTATTCTTCCCGATCAGAGCGCTAGAAAATTATCTCTAGTTATTTTCCAGCGCTCTGCTCGGGAAAAATACATAAAGAAAATCTTCAAAAACGTTTATCTGTGTATCATTAAAAGAAGATAATATTATTTTGGATATAGCAAATAATTATAATTTTGTAATAAATCCTAATCTCTAGTAAAGTACAATTTATAGATCAAAATTTAAGTATTAAATGTGTATAACTACAAAAAGATAATAATACAATAGATACAGCCATTAATTATAATTTTAAATTAAACATTTTTCTTTAGTAAAGTGCAAGCTATTTATAAAATTAAGGGTTTATCTATGTATAATTAAAATTAAGTGTTTATCTCTGTATACTTACAAACACAGATAAACCCTTAATTTTATAAATAACATGTACTTTACTAATACATATTAAAATAATAGATAGAATAATAAATTATACTTTTAAAATAAACCTTTTTCTCTTTTAAAGTAATAGTTATACGTGGAATGTAAGCTTAGTTTAATGTTCATTTAATATATATTTTATATACATATTTGTTATTTATATAGATTTTGTGGAGTTCGCATGACCCAAATTGTTTTTTAATTTAATTCAAATTTAATTTAAACTATTTATAACTTTATTTAAATGACATTTACTAATACTGACATTATTAACACACTATATTATTAATTCTTAAAAAGTTAAACCAATATTTAAGCCAATTTCAAAGCTAAAATTGTGTAAAGAATCACAAAAATGTAAACAATATTTTTCTTAATTTTACAATAATTTTTTTTGTAATATTCCTAAATAAATACTTGGTTTTTCGAGCTACTGGAATGATTTTGACAATGCAGAGGGTTAAGTTCCCTTCCTCGGTGATCAGCTCGACGTCGACTGAGCCGTCGGCGTTGACGTGGACAGCGACTGCGACGGCGGCAGCGGCTTCTCAGCTTTTGGCGCAATCGAAAGTTACGTTTCAGCTTTACGTAGAGCGCATTAGTCGATCGCTGAAAGTCGGCGGCGTTAGTTCACAGTTAAGAAAACCAAAAAAAAAAAACAAAAAAAAAACCAAAAACCCAATTTCCAAAAAAAAGGAACTCTCGAATATCCAACCGGAGATATTGTAAGTGGGAGTTATTCTCTGGCTCTGATCCGCATCCGATTACCTAATATTCGGCGGCAAATGTTTCCGCTCGAACCAAAAAATAATACAAATTATCATTGATAATCAATTGATTAGTACGAATTTAATGACAGTGCAAACCAAACCAACCAAAATTTCATTCCGCCGCCCAACCGAATTTATTTAAATGGACAAATATTAACTATATAAACTATGATTGCCTGCCACCGACGAATTTCGTTGGCGGAGCTATTTTTATAAGCCTTAATTTGTGCAATTAAATTGTAAATTGTTGCCACCGCAAATGATTAAATTAATTAAATTATTAATGGCGCAGAAGATGCGACTCTCTTTTATAATATATATAGAACTTTATGTATAAATATACATATGTGTATGTATATTATATATATATTATATTGTGACTAAAAATCGTGCTCGCATTTCTCCAGCGATTTGGCATGCGATTCCCGCTTTGCGCCATCCGCTCTCTCTCTCTCACTCTCTCTAGTTTCCCCCATTCCTTCCTGATCCCACACGGAAATGCTATCTAAATACTATATATAATTATATGAATATGTCGACAAACGAAAAGAAAAACTGGGCTTAACTATACAATAATAATAATAATTTTAGTCGCCTTAAGGAAATTTATTCAATGATTATATTTTTCTATAAGTTTCTTAAACCTAGATGGGCATGCAATGGCTCTAGAGCTCCCGCTGTTCTTTCCTCTTCTTCCATTTTCAGGATGTATTTAGTTTTTTGTTTTGGCTGTCGCGCAGTCGCTCTTTTCGGTATATATCCGTGCCCAGCGCTGCTTTTAGGTATAAATAAATATAAAAAAAGACAAAAATAAAAAACAAATAAAAAGGAGAAGAATTTTCAATTCATAAATAAATAATAATAATATTATTTCACTTTTCATTGATGAAATAAATATCTTTAATAGAATAAAAATTAATACAATTTCTTTCAGTCTTCACTGATATAATAAATATTTAAAATATAAACCTAAATATGTATATAAAAATTAAATTTTAAATGCAAGAAAAAGAAAAGAAGTCTGCTTATTGTTTTCTAAATAAATAAATCAAGTAAACGTATTAAAAATAAAGCTTACTTTAAGCTAATTCTAAAATACAGTTTTATCAATTTTTTGTTGTAAAAAATGCATTTAATTTTAAATACAAGAAAAAGAAAAAAAGTCAGCACGTGATTTTCTGAATAAATAAATAAATAATATAATAAATATCCAAAATATAAACTTAAATATGTATTTAAAACTTCAAATGCAAGAAAAATAACAGAAGTCTTCGTATTGTTTTCTGAATAATTAAATCAGTTAAACCTATTAAAAATAAAGCTGACTTTAAATTAAACTTACTTTACTCAATTTTAAATACAATAAAAAGAAAAGAAGTCTGCGCATTATTTTCTGAATAAATAAATCAAGTAAACTTAGTATACAAATCAAGCTTACTTTAAGGTAATTCTAAAATACAGTTTTATCTTTTTTTTTTGTTTGTAAAAAATGCACTTAATTTTAAATACAAGTAAGAGAAAGTCTGCACACGATTTCCTGAATAAATAAATAAATAATGTAATAAATATTTAAAATATAAACTTAAACATGTATTTAAAACTTCAATTTTGAATGCAAGAAAAATAACAGAAGTATTCGTATTATTTTCTGAATAATTAAATTAAGTAAACCTATTAAAAATAAAGCTGACTTTAAACTAAACTTACTTTACCAAATTTTAAATAAAATAAAAAGAAAATAAGTCTGCGCATTATTTTCTGAATAAATAAATCAAGTAAACTTAGTATACAAATCAAGCTTACTTTAAGGTAATTGTAATACAGTTTTTCTTTTTTTTTTTTTTTGTTAAAATTTCACTAACTTATTGTCATTCCCAAAGACTTCATCAGAATAGCTGAAACATAATAATAAAATAGTTGCCTATTAATCCTTTATTTCCCCCATCATTGCTTTTTCCGCGTATTTGTTGTGTATTTTTTTGTTGTATTTCTTTATATATCCCGCTCTCTTTGCATTGTGCTTAGTTTTCGATAGTTTATCCGATTTGCATGCAGCACGGCGTGTGGGGACCGGGATCCAATAACAAAAAAAAAAGAAATATATATAACAAAAAGTCAAACACGCTGTGCTAATCAGACGGGCCTTTAAATTCCAATCATGAGCCAATCAATCTCCCTTTTTTGGGCCGCCAGATCTCGTTGGCTTCGTCAAGAAACCCCCAAATAATGAGTGACAACCGGTGACATTCCCCCATTTAAGCAGAAACTCTAAATAGTACTAAAAATAAAGGGATTTTATGGTTTATCTTTCTTTCTCTGGCCGAGGAGAGGGGGGCAGCCAGCCGAGATCTCTGCGCGACGACTAATTGCCAAACGTGAGAGATAAAATTCCTCAAAAGATATCGCCGGCAGTCAGAGTCAGTCGAACTTCTTTAACTTTAACTGAACTTGAAACACGTTAGGCAGTCTGCCACATAAAAACCAAAAGACAGGCTATAAAGTCTTCTAAATGCCATAAAACATTTCAATTTATTTATAATTTATAGCAACAAGCCACTGTAGAAATTAAAATGAATTCTAACGAGAAAAAAAACACAATTTTTTGTTCAAACAAACTAATTTACAAGGGAAATCACACGTTTTAGGTAAAAAAAAAAAACTATGACTTTTTCCAGGGTTTTCAAAGGGGAATTAATAATAATTTAATAATTATTATATAATCAGACCTAATATGGAAAAATGGGCCATTAAAAATAATGAGGTCTGCTTTGGTGTTATATTTTAAAGGGCATACAAGTGCACATGGTTTTGGAATTAGATTTTAAAATTAAATTAGTTCAAGTATTAACAGCTTGCCAGAATATTTATATTATAGAGAGCGGTGTTTCATCAGCCTACACTGGGCAAAAAGACGTTTATATTTCTACCATTAGGGGTGATTCGAATTAGCCATGTGGTATTGATCTTAAGGACCATTTCAATTAAGAAAACAACACTTAAACAATTTTTACGGAAATTTGTTGTCGAAAATGATGTACAGGTGTACGAGTTATAGAGACCTTCCCGTGGCCCCTCCAAAAAAATGTGGCTTGCTGTAAACATCATAACTTTCAAAAGAATCTTCCTATATGATAAAATTTAAATCCATTAGATAAAGAATAGCTGTCCCGAGGTAAGGCTCTCGAGTTTTTATTTTTGTTTTAATTTTTTACATTTTTAATTCATTTTGAAAGTCAAGAATTCGATTTTTGACAAAAAATTCTATATATTTTTAAGTGTTGAAATTCGTACAAAAGGAAAATTTAAAAGAACTCGACAGCGTTACCTCGGGAAATAGTTAATGAAGAACTATGCCTTCAAAATGACACTTTTCAGAAGAACGCTTTAAAGTTTTTCATGCTCATACATCGAACATAAAACAACCTCCGTTAAACTACCCATGACTTTGTAAATTTTACTCAGATAAATGTAAAACTTTGACACAGTATTCCTAAGATGTTTGAAATTCATAAGAAAAAAAGAAATTAGGATTAAATTAATGATTATGAGTATAAATAAATAAAATAAATCGAAACCTCTAAGGAAAGCCTTGTAATAAATAAATACATTTTCCTTGTCGTGACCAACACACAGGTCACAAAATCAACAAAAATATTTGGATTTTCCTATATATACATACATACATACATATATATGTAGTTAACTTGTTATTAACAATTTAAATTCGGCCGTTAATTTTACAAATCTATTTTAAAAATAATTTCTGTACGGTTTTTACCTTAAAACAAAAACAAATTTTCAACTTCTGGCATGTTATGGGACATTATTCATGCATTTTATTCATTTAGTTTTTAGGGAGTTCTATACATTATACTACATTTATATACATATGTAGATATGTATGTATGTATGTATGTTTTAGGGCGGTCGAAGCTGTCTCGGCGACTAGTTAGTTAGTTGTCAGTCAACCGAAGAAAAGTGTCTTAAAAGCATGGCTTTTCAGCAATAAAATAAAATTAAAATTAATCACTGGTTAAAGTAATATATTTGTAAATTAATATAGTTTAAGTATTCAAAATGAAAACTAATCACTGATTTCAGTAAAATATTTGTAAATTAATATAGTTTAAGTATTCAAATCTTGCCAGAAGCTTTTTGTGTAATATTTTCGACTTTTGGTATGTTTCAGGGACATGCATGTATATGCATATTCATGCATTTTACTTATTTAGTTTTTAGATAGTTCTATACATTATATACAGTACATGTTTTAAGGAAGTTAAAGCTGTCGCAGCGACTAGTTAGTGAGTTGTCAGTCAACCTCAGATCAGTGCCTTAAAAGCATGGCCTGTACACAATAAAAATCAAATTAATTATGGCCAAATAAATCACTGACAACTCTCGGCGCGGGCCGAATTATTGCCCCCGCTGCTGATAAGCGGGACGATGCGATGCGTCGTCGGCTTAGGCTTCGTCGTCCAATTAATTAGCACGCGAACAGCGACGCTGGCTGCGACGCTGCCTCAGGCAGCGACAGAGGAGATTGGCCAACAACAACAATAACAACAACAACAACAATAATAATACCAATACCGTTGGAGTAAAGTCGATCGAGCGTGGTGCGGACGACGACGACGACGACTCATTATGCTTTTCTGCTTTTCCGCTGCTGCCGCTGGGTTTGCGTCTGCGGTTGCTGCAACTGGGCCAGCAGCAGCAGCAGCAGCGGCACAGTCGAAATTCGGCATTTCGAACTTACGAAATTCGAACATGCAAAGGCATTTAACGGTGTTTTTTTTTTCGAAAAACTAACGAAAGTTGGCTTGGCCTTGAAGTAGAAATTTAAGGCTTTTAGGGAATAATTTAAAGCACTTGGGAACTCTTATAAATTATTAATTAATATAAATTTCCTTTTAATTTGCTAAGAGGGTAACTTATGGTGTTCATTTTAAGGAGGCTGCACTGTATTATGTTCGCTTTATTTGTTTATTTGAACACTGCAGTTAGCTAACTGCATTTACACAGATGTTTCACGGCCTCCTCTCGTTTTTCTTTTCGTTTTTCCACACCGAAAGAAATAACTTTATAGTGATCTTAAAAAAAAAATACATATAAATAAATAATATAAATATATAAATAAAATAGATACTATGTTTTTTTTAATAGTTACAATTTGATTTCTTTACTTTCAGAATATGGACCTAAAAATGGAGCTGGGCGGCTATGTACAGTCCTCGCCGAACACCAAGCGTTTCGTTGTGGAGGACTCAAGTGAGTATTTGGGGTGAAAAGGTCAGCTGGGTGAAAGGGTGAATGGGTTACGCTTTCTTCCGGCTTTGAAAGCCCGGAAGTGCGTTGGCGGCTCTTACGCAATTTGCATCGCATCGGATACGGAATTCAAGTTTGAATCCAAATCCAAATCCGTATACGAACCCGATCTCAGGCGACCAGGTCAGATCAGCGTCAAGTTGAAGTTCAACGGCAGTCGTCGGTCGGCCCTGAAATACACACGCATCGTGAGCGGTGTTTATCAGGGTACACTGGGCAAAAAGAAGGGTATAAAAATCATTAGAGGTGGTTTGAATTAGCCAATGCTTTAGCTTCGGTGATTAAGGAGCTTTTCAATGATTTAGATTAAACCATTGATTACCTTGGGGGGTAGAGATGGAGAAACATCGAAAATTTCTGTTATTCTCCATCTCTATTGGGGGGCGATTAGAGTATTCATTTATAAAATATATAGAAAACTTTAAGGACAGCATCTTAATAATATAAATAAATTCTCAAAATATATAAAAACAGTATAAGAAAATAAATCTTAGATATAGAATTTTTCATAAAACATTAATTTCGCAGATTTTCCTAAATTGAAAGTAATTAATTAGTTATTAACAATTCAAATTCGAAAGAAAACTATAAAAATCAATTTTTGTAATGCTTTCTGTACAGTTTTTACCATTAAAATGTGCGTTAAATATTGTTATAAAATTATAGATAAAATATTTACAACTATTTAAACCTTTTGACGTATTTAAAAAAAAGATATAATTTATAAACTAATTTGCTAATTTAACACAAAAATTCAAATTCAAAAGATAACTTTAAAAATCTATTTTAACCATTTCTGTTCTGTTTTTACCCTAAAATGTGCGTTAAATATTCTAAAAAAATTGTAGATAAAATATTTACAACTATTTCAACCTTTTGAAGTATTTTAAAGAAATATAATTTATAAACTAATAAGCTAATTAGTCACAAAAATCAATTCTAATTGTTAGTCAAGCTGAATATTCGATATTAATAACCAGATTTGCACTGTAAAGCATCCAAAGTGAGTTTAAATCAATAATTAGTCAACTTTCTAATATATCAAAGGCCGTTAAAAAGTGAACTCCCAACTACACACGGCTTTACAGGCAACCTTGTGGCCATTTACACTTCACACCTGCCAAATTAGAGCAGCCACAAGTCGCTCTCATTTACACTCACACACTCACCTGTCCGCTTTCTCTCGTCCCCCCTGCAGTTACCAAGGTCACGTCCGATGGCGAGCCCCACGGAATGATGACCATGGTGGCCGGACTATCCGGATTGCTGGCGGCCATTATCATTCTGGCCGTACTTGTGTCCATGGTGGCCTGTCGCAAGCAAAGGAGGTGAGAAACTATAGAAATAAATATAGAAAAAAATATATAATAAAGGGAATTCCCACTTGCAGTAAGACCAGCCGGAAGAGCAACGTTTCCACCAATGTGGCCATGACCAGTGTCCAGCAGGATCAGCCACAGTTGGCGGGAAATCTCAATGCCGCCTTCGCCGAGAGCACGCTGACCTTGGACAAGGACCAGGACAAGGATGTCCAGTGGCGGCCCACTTCGGTGGTGGTGGAGCGCTATTAGAGCTCCTCCATTTTGGGTTCCATAACCCGGAAGGAAACGTGATGTTTTTGTGAACATTTGAGACTGAGACTTAGCCTAGGGATTCCCATTCACCATCTTTTATCTATATTATACACACATATAATCTTTTTTTTTTTTTGCTTGTTGAAATTTATAAAATATGCTTAAATATATGAAATATAAAATATGGTTACAATAGCCGCATAAAAAGGCCTTGGAAAATGGTTTTATTTCAGGTGGGAATGTGTTCGATTTGGTTTAAGTATATATTTTTAGGTATAATAGAATACATTCTTGTATAATTCTATATTTTAACGTTGCGATATATGCGCGATAAGTCCATGTTCTATTTGATTTATCGAATTGTGTCAACGAAGGCTCTTTTCAGATTACTTTAAACTATTATTGTTGGGAAAAATATAAAAAAGCACAAAATATGTTTGTTTTTTTTCATTTAAATGTAGTCTTTAAAAAATACATCATATTAAATATTTTTTTAAGGTTGTTTGTATAGTCGATTTTACATTTCGATAAATCTAAAATCACATTTTTTTCGTTATCATATCGATAGCTATAATTTTATTGATAAATCATATAACAAATACATATTACATATTTTTAGAAAATTGTTTTATATTATCAATATTTGAATTTTCGATATATTTAACCTTACAATATTTTCGATATCATATCGAACGCGATAATTTTGTCGATAGCTCATATCCTGTTGATAAACATCTCAATATATTTTTATTATATATAGTTTATTTCAAAACGATCTTCTTTAGTTTTATGTTCAAAATCAAATGTGACATTACAAAGTAATTAAATTTTTGCGGAACTTAATTGCCTTTAAAAACTCATCAATGAAATGAAATACTTGCATAAGCCACCGGGGACTATTGAAAAGTTTGGAAGTAAACAACGCCACACCTATGTACTAATATGTTGTTGACCACTAAAGGTCCACCAGAGTCTCCGAAACATGCCGATAGTCCGGGATTCCACCACAGATATTGCCCTTAGTCCATTTTAATGTGAGCTTACAAAAGGTTAATTTAAGAATATAGATCTGGATGGTTTGAAGATTTAAAGGAAGGTATGTCTTGGGAACTATCCCCTGGATCGTATTCAGGTAATCCTACTGCTAGTGCCCAGTAGAGATGGAGAATAATCGAAGATTTCGATGTTTTTATGAGAAAATCGGTTTTAAATCGATTGAAAACGATTAGAACTTCTAGTCCCCAGTCTGTCGATAGTGCACAGCAGCAGGTAACATTTTATACAATTAAAAAAAAAATAAACCGTTTTAAAACTAATGGCTTTATTACAAAACAAAAAAAAGTACAGCGCGTATGGGTGTCTGCTCATTTCTTGCGCTCGTAGCGAAATCTATACACAGGCGCACTGTCCTTGGTGCCGCTCTTCACCTTCTTTGGCTGGAGCAGACGCTGCTGCTTGAGTGTGTTCTTCAGCTGTATCTTCTGCTGGACAATGCCCAGCTCCCGTTCGCGCATCTCCCTTTTCTTAAGCTCGCTGATGCGCTGCTGCCGGTTGGAGTTTGGCGCTGTTGTGGTTTTCTGAATGATAAAAGGAAAGGATAACGCGAATGTCATTTGAATTAAGGCCACCGCCAGTCATCTCTCACCGTTGTCGTCTCCTGCTCTGCTGCTTGGAGGCGTTCGCCCAGGCTAACCGCTGCCTGTCGCATCCGGCCCAGCTCATCGAAAGTGTACCGCTTGTTGGCCGCACCGCCATCGATGTCCACCAGCTCGACCTTCAGGCGCTCGATCTTACGCCGCTCCACGGTGCGCTTCATCACCACATACTTGAGGTCCTGCGTCTGCATCAGGGCCAGCTGCTCGGGCGTATGCTCGTCCTCCTTCTCCTTCTCGCGATGCTCATCGTTGGCCAGCTTCGAGTTGACCATGTGATGGTAGAACTCATCCGGATTCTTGTTCTGCGCCCGCCGATACAGCACCTTCAGGGTCTTCTCCTTTTTCTGGGCATCGAGCGCTCGCTTCTTGTAGTCCTTCTTCTTTTCGAGAAAGCCCAGGTGCTGGCGCGCCTCCGGCTGGTGACGTTCACGGTGCACCTTCTGGTTGCTCTTAGTCGCCTTCTTCCACGAAGACATCTTGTGGTGTGTTTTTGGCTTTAAAAGATCTAGTAATTCGGAGGAAAAAGGTTTGTTTACGGCGGAAAACGTGCGAGTTATAGAGCCAATGTGACCATAAAATTATCTACAAGATATACCGCTTATAATACTATAAATTGTTAGAAAAATACTAATTTTTTCAACCTTAGCATTTGGTCATACTTATTTCGCTCAAGAACCGCAATCGGAGTTGCCAGACTGATGAAAAGGGAAAAAAACTGTTAGAACGTAAGCAATTGACGTGAAGTCATTAGAAAAACGTAATATTTTAATGCCACAAAAACTACATTATTTTACATATTTCACCTAATAACTTTAATTATTATGTTAAATTAAAATAAACACTTTATTCTACACTTCCTTCTGTACCATTTGCTTTAATAAAAACCATTTCTTTAGTGAATTTTATGCTTGAACAGGGAACTAGTCACCAAAAACATAAACCCGAATTTATAGAAATAATTTTAAGGAAATAAACTTTACTTTTTGATGATGAATTAATTTCGTCAAAGACAAAACTTCTTTATTTTGTGTGATTTTTTGTATTACATTTATGTTGTTGAATTTATATGTAAATTACTGCGTCTTCTTGTCCTCCTTGAAGGCCAACTGCTCGTCCTTGAAGTGCAGGAACACGAACGAGAAGACAAAAACGCCAATCATCATGGAGAAGGCGCTGGTATAGTATGGGAAGGCGCTGGGAATGAATCGCTCGTACTGGGTGTGCTCCAGCGGACGGACCGACACCTGCGTGGTGCTGTACAGGTGCGTGTAGCCCACGCGATCGTAGTCCACCTTGAACTGGTACACGCCATAGACATCTGGGATCTCGAATTTGGCCTGATAGGCACCGGACTTGGTCTGCTTCAGATAGGTGCGCACAAAGGGATCAATACGGACGAATTCCAGCTGGATATCGCTGGCCTTGAAGGCGCGCCACTCGCCGCCCACCAACTCCTCGATGGCAATGGTATAGACCACGGGATCGGTAATGGTGTAGGCCTGCTCTGGCGGCAGGCTCTCACCCTCCTTGTGGTGCTGCACGGAACCCACGCGAAGGCGGCCGGTCTCGCCGAACACCCACTGGCTAATGGACTCGGCAACGGCGCGATTGCCTGCCTGCTTGTGGAACACACCGCTCTGGGCGTACTGCACGGCCGTGGTGAAGCTCTCGTCGGCGAAGAAATGCAGGGATCCGGAGAAGACCACCCGAGCGTTGTTCCTGGCCTGCAGGGCGGCAATCAGCAGAGTGCCACGCCCCACGGCATGCGGGTAATCAGTGACACTGGACTCGGGGTTATAGCTATAGGCACTGCTCTCTGCCGTTAGGAGTTTCAGCACCAGGGGGTTCTCCTTATCCGCAATCAGTCCCGTGCCTCTGTACAGCAGCGGGGCTGCATCCGACTGCCTATTGGCCTTGCCCACAATGGTGTCCGCCTGGATGAGGTTCTTGGCCGAGGTCAGAATGGTGGTGTGCTCACCGGAATCAGAGACATCATAGTGCAGGTGGTCAATCACCGCAGCATTATCCTCGTCCAGCTCAAAGCCGCACTCCGACGCAAATTCCCTGAGAGCGTCGCCAGATTTCTCGCTGCCCGCCACCAGAACGTTGCCGCCATCGTCCACGAACTGAGCCAAGCGATCCACGCTAATGTCGCCGCCGAACTCCTCGACGCTTGGGGCAAAGATGATCAGGTTCTTGTACAGATATTCGCCATATTTCGACAGCAGCAGACTGGAGTCATCGGCCAGCTTGTAGGTTAGTTTAAAGCCGCGATCTGATGGGAGGAAAGCGATATTAGTTCATCTTTATGAGTGCTTCTCTCTCCCAGGCCAAGCATTTTTTTCTGTCCACGTCAGAGGTTAGCCGGCGTTTTCACCCTTTCCTACCTTGCAGAGACTTGAAGAAAAGCGAGTGGGTCTCGCGTATGGCCAGGTTGTCCAGCAGTATAAGGGTGTTGGCATCCGTCTCGAGGACCGCTTGGCAATGGACAATTGCCAAGGCGGCAATTAGAAGCGCCTTCCACATCATTTTTTCGTACTCTATCCGGCTTTTCGAGACACAAAAAAAAAAGACAGCAAGGTTAGTGTGGCCGGGTCTCATGTGAAATAAAACCCAAAATATACCTGAGTACAAAATATACCAAATTTATTTTCTATGCTGCATTTATTCAATTTCGTAGAAATTGATATATTTAATTTTAATTAATTGCCTAAACATTAATATTATTAAAAACAAAGATAAAGATTCTTACCCGAATTCGTTTTATTTTATTTGCCGCTGCCGGTCAAAATGCGTTACACTTTACTGGACTTAACGATTTTTTGGCTTCAAAGTGGCGGTCACACTGCTCTGCTTAAAAACTAAAATTAAACCAAAAAACTCAATTCAAAGTGAAATTCTTGGCAAAACTGAGGAACAGACATGGATATCTTTGAGAACCTTTGTCGCACATGCGGCAATGAGTGCCTGGACCTGCTGAGCGTCCACAAGGAGAGCGTTAAGGTGCTGGATAAGATGGTGCCCATCGCGGAGATGCTCTCGTCGTGCTTGCCCGCCAACTTTCCGGCTCTGGATCCTTCCGACGCCTATCCCAAGCAGATTTGCCGCATTTGCTTGAAGAAACTAACGCTGGCATACGAGTTTCACAACCAATGGGTGGGTGCCCACGGCGAGTTTAATGTGGCGCTCAAATTCGAAGAGCGACGAATGCGCAGCCTGGCCAACAAAACGCAAGAGTTCAAGGTACCACCGGTGTTACTTAAACCCCAGGAAATCCCAGAAACCAGGAAGCCGGCTGAGGCTAGTGGGGGTAAGTGAATAAGAAAAGGGTTAAGATTATTCTTTTCCTGGTTCCGATAGCATTACTAGGCGATCTTTCGTTATCCTTTCAATTAACTTCGCCCTAGAAGCAATCGTTTCCTGATGTCTAGCTATCTCTCTCACTTTCAAGGCTGTACTGCTTGAACTGTGAATTTTAGTATTTATTTTAAATTATTTTGGAATAATTTGTGATCTAAACGGCCCGCGATGTGTGCAAAAACTATAATATCCATTGGCATAAAACTATTGTTTATATCTGCCTTTGTTGTTCTTGTTTCATTTCCCAATCCTTGCAAGGAAGATATGTATGGACATTTTAAGGCTCTAATGTTTTAACCACCATAACTTATTGACAGGTACAGGTGTAACACCAACCGAGGAAGTCAAGCCCAATTTTAAGTGTGCCATTTGCGATGAATATTTCCTCACGGAAAAGGCTTGGTGGTTTCATCGCAATTTCTGTCACAAGGACCTCTAGACGCAACCGAGACTTTAAGATAATAAATATATAACTCAGGATATAATGTGAGTTAATTGTTTTACTTAGCTAATAGCATAAACAAAAAAAGTAGTTAAACTGAGAGGGAAACTGTCCTGGGGCTTTCCGGGGGAATTCCTCTTCTAGTCGTCCTCATCATTTCGCACTTTCTGGGCACGGGGATCGTCATGACGGAACACCACATATCCCAGCTTGTAGCGGCGGTTGTCACCATCCTTGGCGTAGTAGTTGACCACTCCAATGGTGGCCATCACGATGCCAGCAAGTGCCAGAGCCGAGCCGCCAACAATGTCGGGAATCTCATTCCAGGCGCGTTTCAGGAGCGACGTCGAGCCACGGGCGGCGGATGCGGACATTTTGGTGTGCTGTGGTATGGAATTAACTTGGAATTATATTCTTTAAATGCTGAATTTTCGTATATTTACCAAAAAAAAAACTACGCTTTTTAGTTACACAACGGGAACAGCTGTTGGTAGAGATGGTACCTTAGTGCGTTTGCCTATCGATAAGACTTATCGCTTCCAATTGCCGGTGGCAGGAAGATAAATTTTGACCACAAATAAAATCGTATTGGAGGTAATTTTTAAAATCGTATACAGTTTTATATGATCTATTACAGCGAATACTTCTATTTGATTCAGAATATTCAGAAATAAATACAAAACTTCCGTTATAGTTGCAGCTCCTGTCGGCATCCATGGCGGACGTTGCCAGTTCCAATAAGAATCCAGTTGAACTACAAGTACAAAAGATGGAAAGTGAAATATATGTTTTTCGAACTCTCACTATTAATATCGACCGCGTAAGTTTTTGAATTCACGTTTATTACAGTGTTAATCGGTTTGACTTTTTACTTATTTATTAAATTAATTAATATTTGAGTTTTCCAACGGTTCGCAACACTGAGCAATTACAGTGCTGTAATTCGAATGGTAATTTTGGCCAAAACTACTGTAAAATTCTTACCCAACTTTAAATTTCACTATATTCCGAATATTTTCCATTAAATTCCTGGCTTTTTATGCTACTTTAGTGAAATTAATTAAATATCCATGAAGTTCAACATCGATGTATCGCCTGCTTTGAAAGCATGGATAGTATCGATAGTACGATCGATGTATCTCTAGTCGACGCAGCTCTAAGGTTCGTGTGCGCGACGAAAAATATAAAATCGTAACGAGCAGAGAGAGAAGCGAAAAAAAACGTGTGAAAACTACATTAAAAAAAGGTACCGCCATCGCCAAACTGTAGTAAATGCATCGCACTTGAGAGTTAACTCTGTGCTTGCTGCGAATTGGTTTTCAAAACCGGATAGACATTTAATGTTCTGGCATTTCAAGGACCTTTTCTGCCCAGCGCCTCCTGTCTGCAGTTCTGAGTGTGTGTGTGTGTGTTTGTGTGCGTGTGTGTGTGTAAGCCCCTTGGATATGCCAGTGTGGGTGTGTGTCTCGCGTATGTGTTTTTTGACCACGACCACCTGGGCGGTAGTCAAGTGGAAATTTTGCGTTCAAGGACAACGGCAGTGGCGTCCGTCCCCTCCCTTCACCCTGATTGACAACTACACTCCTACACTTTGTAGGGTATTCTATCCCCCCTTATGTCGGGGCAATACGCGCGAGAGAGAGAGAATGAGGGGGAGCTAAGGAGAGGCCCACCGACGACAAGTTGTCTGGCCGTTGCTTTGTACAGTTGAAATTTGTTTTAGAACTACTCCGCCTCCACCCCTGCCCCCAAAATAAATTAAACCGAAAAAAAGAGACGCTAAATTGACCATTCGAAAATAGTCCAATATATATTTAAGAAAAGGAATTAAATTTTCATTTGCCATGTGTATTTCTTTGCTGTGTGTGCGGGTGTATGTCGTATTTTGTTCTTTTCTTTTTGCCGCGATTGAGCGAGCTTGCGCACACCAATACCAACTTGCATTTGGCATATGCCGCCGCCGCTCTCTCTCTCTCTCACTCACTCGCTCCCGCTAGCCGGACCCCAGCAGTGCACTCAAAAATAACTGTTCGCGAGCGAGCTAGAGCAGCACACAGGCGTTAAAAAAAAAAAAGAAAAAACAAAAGTATAGTACAGGAAAATAGTATCAGCTGCGGCGCAGATTTGACGAAAGTCGTTAGGGGACAATAATTGCAATTGTAACGAAATGGAGAAAAAAAAATACCAGCAGCCGTTCTAAATTCGGGTACCACGTGTGTCGCTGGCGTCCAAGTGTGAGTGCGGGTGCGAGTGTGTGCGTGTGCAATTGTTTTTTGCAGCTGATTTGTGTGCGTGTGATGTGGACAACAACTACATAAGTATGTATGTATATACATATATAATCTAGAATCTAGATTCTAGATTTAATTTTGCCGCACACATCCGCTGACCGAAAAAAACAACGAATTACCTAAATGATTTTGTTCCAATCCCAAACAAAAATGGGTTATTCAATTATTGTCTACTGGTCAAGGACTTTGCGTGTGTTTTGGGTGTCCTTGCAAACGAGCTCCTTACGGATAATCTAGCTGGGAAATATCTGAGGTGCCAGCGCTATTGATGCGCCTGCGTGAAAAATAAGTACAGTGACAACTTGAAATAGTGGACATACTGACACCGAATGATGCTAAATCTTTTTCAAGAGAGATTAGTTTGCATAGTGAACAATTTTTTACTTAATGAGAAACGTCTTAATATAGAGTATTGAAATCTGAAACATATAAAAATATCTCAAATAAATTTACAAGTTTGCCAAAAAATGTATGTATTAGTAAACTTTATTATGATCCTATTTTAGGAAGCATACATACGACTGGAAGTTATGAAATTGTACTTAAAAGAACAGTGAAAATTAATAGTAACAGCAAACAGTAAATATCCCAAAAATGTTTGGAATTGTTAGAAACAAATTATTTCGACTTATATGTAAAATGTGATGCACATAAGTATGGAAAATATGTTTAGAAATATAGATTACCATGTAAAAATATAAACGTGATTTATTCTCAATTTATGTGAACCAATAAAATTATGATCCTTGTTTTACCATTAAATATTTCCTTGATTTATGAAATTTAATGGGTTCACTACATTGAGTGGGCACTGTACAATAAAATAAGAAGTAAGGCGAAAGAAGTAAAGAGCTCAGCTGCTTGCTGTATGTGTGTGCATGTGCGCTTTAGTGTATGTGTGTGGCGCATAGCTACACATAACCGTGAAAAACGTAACGTAAACGTAACTGAAGCTAGAACCCACCTTCTTCCCCTTGAGTGGGTTGGAGCTGGGACTGAAAAAAACGCAGTAAATAAATGCCAATTGGAAATTGGATGACCTGTCTAGTCAGACGATTTCAATAAACAAAAATAAGATATGACTTTGCAAAACACATCTCAATACTTTAAATATAACGAACCCCCAAACAATTACCGTTCTTAAGAAATATTTTCGCATCTGACACCTCTGTTTTTTATTGCCGAAAAAAAACAATAAGAATTTCACTTAAATTTCTTTTGCCGGCTTCCCGGTTGAGTTGGAAAACAGGCGAGTATTGGTTTCCAATGGGGAAATAGCTAACCCCTATCGGAATTGTTGTTTACTTTCCAATTGGATTTAATGTTATGGATTTTTATGTTAGTGTTAACAATACTGTTAATGCTGTTTGGAACCAACTTGGATCTAGTGTTGGAAACAACAAGAAATATTGGAAATAGCATTGAATCCACGTTTAAAACTGTTTTTGAGACAGTTGTATTTCCTTAAATTAAACAAACAATACATTTTTGTAGAGCATAGAATGTACGCATTTTAAGCCAACAAAAAAATGTATATATCCAAAAGTGCCGTGCAGGTACGGCATGAAATAATGTCGTGGCAACGTTTCAAATGGATTTACTATTTCAGTTAACTGTCAAAAACATCACTTGTTTTATTTGGAAAACAATGTCCATCTAAAACAGTGGTAAATGTGCTGCGGATAAAGAATTAATTTGCAAAAAGTATTTAATAATAAATATGAGTTGTTTTCTTTAGAAAAAAGTAGCGCTTAAAGCTGCGCTTTCCCAATGAAAATTTCCAATCGGCGCACAAACACTTTCCCCCATACAGCCGAAAATCATGCAACAAACAATGCGTTGGGGCCTGTATGTGTTTTTGTGTATGTATGCTGTTGCATAAGCCACAGGCGTAGTCGAAAGGGTGTTGCATTCATTGATTTGTGTGTGTGTGTGTGTGTGAGGGTGTGTGTAAGGCCTAAAGTGGAAGGGGCTTTAGGTTAAGCCAGATGAGAGAATGAAAGAGAGAGGGAGAGATAGGTAACGGGAGTTCGCAATTCGATTTGCACCGTTTTGCCACCCACTACTCTCATTCATTTTTGCCTCTCAATTCTCGCATTGCCTTTGCTCCGTTATTCAGTTACGTTTTTTTTAGGTTGTGTATTATTACACTTAGTTTTTGTTTTGCTTATCGTATTGCCTGTTTTGGCTTTAACTTTTTATTTTATTTTCTTTAGTTTATCCTTTCTTGTTTATGGTTCTATTCTTAGCTAATTAATTTTTTTACTCTTTACTCTTTTCATAAAAAAAAATTGTTGGCAACCAAAAATCGAATGCAAAACAAACAGAGCGGCGCTGTCGTCCAATTTAAAAAAATCGCCTTCTTCGTTAGTGTTTCGTTGTCGTCGTCGTCTCGTTCGTCCTTTTTTCGCTTTCTTTCGTGCAACAACAACAACAACAACATCAGTAAACGACATCAGCAGCAGCAGCAGTAACAACAACAATTACAACTACAACAAGAACAACAAACTACAGCGTCAGGATCATCACAACACCGCCATGCCATCAACCGCAAAGATGCATTGAAATAACGGAAGACAAAAACAAAAAAAAAAAACAGCAAAAACACCAAAAAAAAAAAGATACCTACAAAAAGTATAAGGAGGCTCGCAAAAATGTTTACAAATTTGCAATAAGTTTTAAGTAAAGAAGTACAGAAGGAGGAGAATAGGAAGAAGTACTGCAAGAAGGAGGGAGCAAAAAGTAGCATCCGCAGCAGCAGCAGCAGCAGAATCAGTGTTTTTATGTATGTGTGTCAGAGAATAAAGTAGCTGTCCCTCTCGCGCCTTCGCCCGGTTATCTAGCCGCTCCACGACGCCCAAAGTCTCGCTCTCGCTTCCCTGGACTTTTTCTGGAGTTGGAACTCCATTTTTAACGTGCGGAGAGACATCGTGGCATGGCTCTCTTGGAAGAGCGGCCGGTCGTTAGGGAGCAGCAGCTGCAGGATCAAGAACAGTAAATAGTTTAGCATAAAGTATACACCAAGAGGGCTATAGGAGGATTAGGTAAACAAGAGGAGTCCAGAAGCCAAACAAAAAAAGGAATACGCAGGATCCGATAGATATTAACAAATTAAATCGAAACAGAGGAGCCCCCAATTAGAGAAGGTGGGTACTTTGCCAATATAAATATCCCTTTTTCAGGTCCTTTTTGTATTTAGATCCAATATCAAACATAAATATCGAACTTAAACTCTCCTCAATCGCTAAAGTCATCGATATCGATTTTACGTATTATTTATCGATCGATTTTTCATATTAAAGGCGATCGCGATAATCGTTTCGAAGATAGATCCTTGGAAAGATGCAAGGCCTGTCAAATTACGTACTAAAGTAATTATATAAATGCATTCTGTTTCCTGCACAGAATCATGGCCACTTTGGAGGAGCCTGTCCAGGCGGTGGAGGACCCGGTGGATCCGTGTCCCTCCATCAATACCAGCCTCAAGACCGTGCTCAGTGACGATGCCTCCAATTCGTCCGTGCTGGAGGACACCGATGTGAGCAACACGAGCAGTAGCTCCAGCACCAGCAGCTCATCCAGCAGCAGCTCAAGCTCCACTTCAGGATCATGTTCGGGCTCTGGCACGGACACGGACACTGGCAAGGGCAGCAGCGCTGTGGGCAGTCTGGATGTGACCAGTGTGAGCTCCTCGAGCATCGGATCGGCTGCCTCCATCACGTCATCGGTCACCGCCGCAGCCGCCGGACCCTCAGTCATGGTGAACTCCAGCTCCTTAACGGGCTTGGGTTTGGGTTTAGGACTGGGCCTGGGACTGGTGGTGGACGTGGACAGTGCTGGGAGCAGCCAGGAGCTGAGCAGCCACGGCGTTACCGAGCTGGACTCGCTGGAGGACTCGTGCAATGGCCTGATGATCAAGGACGGGGACAAGATGTGCAAGCTGTGCAGGTGAGTCTAGTTCGTTTAATTATAGGACATTTTACCTTTCAGATTCTCATGATCTCCCTCCTCCTGGTCTTATCATCGATAGCTCACGCTTTGTGATGCCGCGCATCCTGTCCTGTCTGCACGTCTTCTGCGAGGACTGCCTGCAGGCGTTGGTGTCCAAGGAATCGGTATCGGCCAGCTCGCCGACCAGCTGCTCCTCATCCTCCTTCGACGGCAGTGAGCATCAGCTCCATCGTGCGCCCGCAACGCTCCTCGAATGCCCCGTTTGCAAGCAGGTCACGCCGCTGGGCCCCAAGGGTGTTCAGGGTCTTACCTGTGACTACATTGTGACCAATGTCCTGGATCTGTCCAACCTGGAGTCGGAGCACATTGCCTGCACCTCGTGCAAAAGCAAGGAGGAGGCCATCTCCCGCTGCAACGATTGCGCCAACTTCCTGTGCAATGGCTGCGACAATGCCCACAAGTACATGCGCTGCTTCGAGAACCATCAGGTGGTGCGCATCGAGGATCTGCAGAAGAACGTCCACGACAAGCTGATTATCCACAAGCCGGTGTGCTGCCTGCAGCACGTGAGCGAGAATCTCAAGTACTACTGCTTCACCTGCCAGGTGCCCACCTGCAACGATTGCTTGTTGAGCGAACACAAGGGCAACGACCATCACTACGAGACGGCCACGGTGGCGGAGCAGGCGGTGCGCGCCGATCTGGAGCATACGCTCACAGAGACCCTGAAGAAGGCCGAGTACTGCAACGATGCCGGCGGCAATCTGAGCAGTGCCCTCACGGAGCTGCAATCGCAGCATGACACGGTGCGTCAGCAGATCGAGGATGCGTACAAGAACTACAAGCGCATGCTGGAGACGATCAAGGAGCAAATGCTCAACGATCTCAGTCGCCTGCACTCGGAGAGTGAGCTGAAGATCATGGATCTGATGCAGAGTCTGGAGAACAACATGGGCAGGCTGCAGCAGGCGGCTCAGTTTGGCCAGCGGGCCATTGACAAGGCCAACGCGGTGGAGTTTCTACTGCTAAAGCCGGTGATTACGGCCCAATGCTACAAGCTTATGGAGCAGACGCCCAAGTGTGATGTCAACTATCAGCTGCAGTTCGAGTCCAGGCCGGAGAAGTTTGAGAAATTCGCCAGGGAGATGTTTGGCAAGTTCCTAACGGATCCCAGTGAGGATGAGAGTAGTCCCAAGGAGCAAGTGCTGAAGCAGCACCAGCAGCAGCAGCAGCAAGTGCAGCATCAGCATCAGGTGCAGCAGCAGCAGCAGCAGCAACAACAGCAGCAACAACAGCAGCAGGTTCAGCAGCAGCAACAACAGCAGTTGCAGTTGCAACAGCAGCAGCAGCAGCAACAGCAACACAATGCTAACAATTTAATTGTGGGCCATCGGGGTAGCTCCTCTGTCCAAGGACGTCTCAGTTCGGCTGTCTTCAGTCCCATCTCGCTGCCCTCTTCGCTGCAGAGCTCCTTCGATGGTGACACCAATTCGGTGATGACCAACTTCTCGATGATGGACTCACCGCCACAGCAAGCGTCACAGCAACAGCAACAGCAGTCTCAGCAGCAGCAGCAGCAGCAGCAGCAACAGCAGCAGCAGCAACAGCAACAGCAACAGGTGGTGCTCCATCAGCAGCAGAAGCATCAGCACCAACAGCAGCAGCAACAGCAGTTGCAATTGCAGCAGCCGCCAGCACAGCAGAGCCTGCCCCCGCAAATGGGCCAGCTGGTGGTGGCCCAGGGCATTGTCCAGCAGGCTGGACAACATGTTGGTCTCAACGCCGGTCCCAGTGCGAATCTATCCATCAACAATGGCCCGCCGCCCAGCTTCAGCATGCTGGAGTATAATATTTCGCGGTTAGCCAGCCTAACTGAATCGCTGCCGGACACTCTCAGCGATGCTCTGGTCGTGGGTGGGGCTGGAACCGGTCCAGGACCGAGTGTGGCCCAAGTGCCGGGTGGCTCAGCAGTTACTGGCAATGCCGTTGTGGGTGCACCACATCCGCATCAGCAGCAGCAGCAGCAGCAACAACAACAGCAACAGCAGCAGCAACAGCAGCAGCAGCAGCAGGCTGTGATGCCGGCATCGGCGGTGACACAGCCCACGCAACCGATTACCCTAGCGGACATCCTTTCCGGCGATCAGCGGGCGCTCAACAATCTCCAGGCGCTGGCCAAGCTGGGACTCAACAACAATGGTAAGTTTCCAAGGAACTTTTGTTAAGAAATGTCCTTCGGCCTGGCCGAAAGGATTTTGAGCTTTGCTTTCCTTCGGTTTCCTTACGCTTTTGAGTTTTTTTCATTTTCTTTCTTTGCTTCTGGCGCAAACAACACACTGTTACCACCTCCAACAACACCCCTAAACCACCCGAAACCACACGAACAACCTGAACCACCTGAAATCCTACACACACACGCACACACACACACAACAGATGATCTTTTGTCGAGCGGAAGTTCATCGGGCATTGATTTTTTGCCAGATTTCTGCCTGCCACCGGCCACATCGCCTAACTTGCAGACTCTCAATCCCATTGTGGGCGGCGTGGAGGACATGGGTCTCAATAATTTCCATGCCGTGGCTCCGCCAGGCACCACAAGTGTGGTTACGGGACGCAACAAGGCCACTCCCATGCAGATACGCTGCAAATTCGGTTCTCTGGGCACGGCCAAGGGTCAGTTTAATTCGCCGCACGGCTTCTGTTTGGGCGTCGACGAGGAGATAATTGTGGCGGATACGAACAACCATCGCATCGAGGTCTTCGACAAGATGGGCGCCCTGAAGTTCCAGTTCGGTGTGGCTGGCAAGGAGGAGGGTCAGCTCTGGTATCCACGGAAAGTAGCCGTCATGCATAACAATGGCAAGTTTGTGGTCTGCGATCGTGGGAATGAGCGCTCCCGGATGCAGATCTTCTCCAAGTGCGGACACTTTATGCGCAAGATAGCCATTAGGTGAGAGAGGGATTGATTGTACATTTTTAAGGCAAATGTAATTTGTTTATTTTCTGTTTTATTAACAATTGCAGATATATCGACATTGTGGCGGGATTGGCTGTCACCGCCAAGGGTCACATTGTGGCCGTGGACAGTGTATCGCCCACGGTGTTTGTAATCTCCGAGGAGGGTGAACTGGTCCGATGGTTCGATTGTAGCGACTATATGCGCGAGCCCTCCGACATCGCCATACGAGGTGAGTTCCCTTTGGGTCTCTTTGATGAGGATCCTGGCTAAGCCATTCAAAATCGAACAGTTAGTTCCTCTTTCTATTCGGTTGAGTGTTCTCAGTTGAGCGCTCTTCATGGCATAACTATGCAAGGTAGTCCATTCCATAGAGCTGCTCTTATTTAAAGCTTAATAAATATTTTTTTTCTTTATCTAAACAATTAAATGAGAAATTCAGTTGAGCGCTCGCACATTGCGGGAAATACTCAGCTTGAGCAGAAGTAATCATGTTGTGACATTTTTATTTATAACTTATATTCATTCCAGACAACGACTTCTATGTGTGCGACTTCAAGGGCCATTGCGTGGCCGTTTTCCAGGACGATGGCACATTCCTTTATCGCATTGGCAACGAGAAAGTCACCTGCTTTCCCAACGGCATCGATATCTCCAATGCTGGAGATGTGCTCATTGGTGATTCGCATGGTAATCGATTCCATGTGGCCTGCTATTCGCGAGAGGGCGCCCTCCAATCGGAGTTCGAGTGTCCCCATGTAAAGGTCAGTGGCGGAATAATGTCAGAATCACAGAAGGATCATACACAAAAAAAAAAACCCCACCCAAAGGATACTAAATTCATTTGTGAACTAGTCATGATTCTTTATTTACATTACAAAAAAAAAAAAAGAAAAAAATTTTAAAAAATGTATTAAAAATCATAGCAAAACTCAATTAAAACTTTAATTTGTAACAGCTTAAAAAATATATTTATATAAAGATTGGCATGGCTTAAAAAATCATTTGAATTTGTTCCTTACTTATATGTTACACTGCACAAATTTACCATGAACTTTGAAGACTGAAAGACTATTAAATCTTTTTACTTTTTTGATTGATATATAATCATTATTATTTATGTATTTAACAAGTTAAATTGTCACTTTACCAAAGCCGCCAAAGAATAAATCGAAACATTTTTGTTTTCGAGCGAAAAAGCCAACCCATTTATACACCACATTTGTATATATATAAATCTATAAATACACTTTAATATCATGCTTTTTACATACATACATTGCCCCTTTTTTCGTTTGGTGTTTTTAATGTTTCATTTTTTAAGCGATAAGCTAACAAACGTTTAATTCGTAGGTTTCACGCTGTTGCGGCCTGAAAATCACATCCGAGGGCTATGTGGTGACGCTGGCCAAGAACAATCATCATGTTCTGGTTCTCAATACCCTCTATGTTCACTGATTGCAAATCAAGGCGCGCAACAATCGTCCATCTGTCGATATGAACAAATACAACTACAAATACTCGTCGGGCAAGATATACGGCTGTCGACGTCAGCAGCAGCAGCAACAGCAGCAGCAGCAACAGCAACAGCAGCAGCAACAGCAGCAGCAAGAGCAGCAGCATCAAGCCAACAACAGTAGCTGCGACATGAGCAACAATTTTCTGGCCAAAAAGCAACAGCAAGAAGCACAACAACAACAACAACTGGGGTGCCGCCATAGTCTCAGCGAGGAGGAGGACATCAGCAACATCATTAGCAAATGCAGCAGCTATAACAACAACAACAACAACAATAATAACAACAACAACAACACTAATAACAACAACAACAACAACCAGCAGCTGCCATCGCTAGCAGCAGCACCTTCACTCGTATGAGGAATCTAGAAAATTAAGGATCAACGTGTTATATACATCACATTCAGGAAGCAACAACAACAACAACAACAACAACAGCAATAAGAGCAAGTGGCAGCCATATGTGTATATATATATATATATATACATATATATATATACTGGACAAAGTATATATATGTGTGTGTGTGTGCCCGACGACGACGACGATGTAAAAAGAGAAATCTCGAAACACCAAAAAGAAAAAAAAAGAATATATATAAACAAAGAAATATATAAATAAAATACTAAAACCTTTAAAGTTTCATATAAAACAAAAACAACAACAACTTTTGCCGTTTGTTAGACACACAGCAACTGTATAAATAATAACAAAACCAACCAACCAAACAACAACAACAACAACAAATGATAAAAGATAAAACAAAAAATGCAACAAAATACTATTTTTGATCTCTAATTTAAAAACAAAATTAGCGCTACTAACAAACAAAAACACAAAAACAAAAAACAAAAATCTAAACAAATGAAATATTTTACTTAGACGAAGGTAAACGAAAATCGTGGGGAAAAAAGGCAAATAAGTCATCCTATAGGAAGTCAACATTTTTAATCATTTTTAAAAAATGGGTTTTTTAAAAAAACTGTTTTACAATTGTTTTACGATTATTCGATTATTATTATTATAATTATTATGCTTTGTCACATCAAATTAACTAAATTTATGTTCTTGTTAACAAATTGTCACACACAGACACGTATACATACACCTACACTTACACACACACACTCGACACGTGCAAAACTTCTATACATGTTACTTATTATCTATATAGAAATATATATTGTTATATCGATCGATTAGCTTTTTTGTGCATACACCCTTCCAGAATCTTTTTTAAAAACAAAACGAAACACGCATATATATATATATATACATATATATATATATATATATCTACACACACACATATATATATATATATATCTAGCGAAAATGTGCAACTTTTGTGCACAGGTTTTCTGCTAAAAAAAAAAACAAAAATATTACGAAAAATAATACTAAATCGTGGAAACAAAAAGATTAGGAAAAGATGAAAGGAGGAGTAAGAAAATTGTTGAGGACGACACAACGCGTCATACAGGCAATAATTAAATAGATGAATATCGGGAAATCTAAGTAGTTTATTTTGATTTAAAAAAACAAAACTAAAACTAAAACCAAAACCACTAACAAATAAACTGTTTAGGTTTTTCCTTACGCTGCTTATATAAGGTGATATCTATTTATATATAAATATTTATATATAAATGAATGTATGAAAACAAAAAGAAAAATGTATCTTAAAAACATGAATGTGTGAAAATCCTATGACTATATGACTTTGCCATATATACATATATATATATACATATATATATATATACTATACAAGGATGCGACAAGAGTGGGAACTACACACAACCAAGTGGAGGCAGAATATCCAAAGACGCCCCGGACACAAGATACATACATTCGAGATGTAGTGCGACTTGACTTTGTTGTGTGTGTGTGTGTGTGTGTTGGTGTGTTTTCAAGGGAGAATCCAGAGACAACAACAACAACAACAACAAACTCAACATACAAATTAAACTGTAAGCTAACAAACCAAACGAAATAAATAATAACAAACACAAAAAACATAACATAAAATGCCAACAACAACAACTATAACCCAGCAGAAAGCGCGAAAAAACCTACAGAACAAAACGTATCTGTTAAGTTAATATTTACATTGTTAAACAAAAAAAAAAAAACAAACGATATTCCTTTTTTGCTTATATCAATCTATATATATATATATATACATATATATATATATATATATACAAATCAAGTGCAACACATGTGCATTATATCGACACACACGCAACACCAACACTAACAACCACAACAACACCAACAACAACAACAAAGCAAACACTCACGATTATTTACGGATATACATGCAACATTTCTTTCCCGTTGTAATACAATTATAAGGCTGGTTTTACTCCCAAGACATTATTATTTTACAAAAAAAAAAAAAAAAAAAAAAAACAACAACAAAAAAAAAACAACTATATGCATACATTATGTATAATATTTTATGATTATGATTTAGTTTTGTTGTTCTCGTATATACACACACAAACAAAAAATATCTTTATTATATACAAATGTAAACGTTTTTCAATTATGTGTGAACTTTATATATACATATATATCATGAGTAAGAGCAAAGGCAATTTATTTAGAGATCATAAAGGAGGAAAGCGAAGAAGAAACTTATTTTTTATAGGCTGTAACCACATTTATTATACATCAACAACCACAACAACTACAACAACACAAACACACACGCAATCACGATACATAATATAATATTATGACATACAACGAAGTGAATCTTTTGTATTCGACTTTATGAAATTCTTTTACAAGAAAAACCAACAATATTTTCAACTGAATTTAATGTTAAAATCCTCTTCCTCGCGTTTTGTGTTTCATTATTATTATTACTATTATTATTATTATTATTATTACTATTATAATGTGAAAGGGAAAGAGACGGAAACTGTTTGTAATCTTGTCATTTTTTGTATAATTTGTATGTTTAGGTTATAAATGTTAAGTTGTTCTAAAAAAAAAAAACAAACAAACAAATACTACAAGACGAATATACTAATAATTACGTTTTAAAATTGTAGTAATCCAGGATTACAAGCTGTCATACTTATAACTATTATTACGTTTATTGTTTAGTTTTTATGTTTGTTACACACGTGTGAGGCTCTACACAAAACCTATAATTTTTAGACTACAACAACTACAACTGTAACTGTAACTACATTGTGAAACGCTTCTGTTTATGTTATTATGCCACTAACTAAACTTAACATGTAATATATAATTCATGAATTATGTATTTATGTTTTGAGAACATGTTTTAGAAAGAGAGGAGAGGCAGTGGAGTGGTGGCGTAGAGCGGGGGTAAAAAATGCAATTTTTGTGAAACAATTTGGCTGTTGAAATATATCATTTTGTAATTTTAATTACGTTTCTTTAGTTTTTTTTTTGTTTACCTCTTTGGTTGCTAGGTTAAGCGCGCCCCACCCTCAACCAAATCCCAAAACTATTGTTGAATCACTGTGTTTTTCATTGAATTGAATTTAACAATAACAATTTATACCCTTCGACACTACTACTAATAGTTCACACACGTCACGTTTCCTTTGCCCTTTCTATATATATATATTTGTCGCTGCATTAACTACGAAAGTATTAAGAGGAAACATATATATAGTTTTTACAAGTCGATGGAGAAAACTCAAATGCAAAATATACCAAAATATTTGTTTTTAATTCCTTTTTATCCCCCAAATTGTATTCATTTATTTTTATTTGTCATTGTGTCAAGCGTTAGATGAGAACAATAACTATATTAAAAAAAAGTACATTGTACATTTCATTCTAGTTTTTTACGTGTATAGGCCTTCAAATGAAATTGTAATTCCACACGCTTTTATTTTATAAAAAACGAAGAAGAAACGACCACAAAATGAAGTGAAAGAAACTCTACATAACATTATACCCAATTTTGATTTGATTTTCTATTTTGTTGAAAACAAAATCGATTATTGCTTTAAAACAAAAATTATAAATTTTATTTTATGTTGTAAGATGGAGACATGATATTAAGCGAAAACAAAACAAACAGAAAACTTCCAAACACCAAACAAACACACACAAAACATAAACAACAACAAAAAAAAAACCCAACAAATTTATTTCTTATGTTATACAAATTTTTATGTGAAAACAAAAACCAAAAATAAACAAAAATGTGCTTAAGTTTAAATCAAATTTACAATTTAGTTGAGATTATAATGATGATGATGCAACTATTATAGCGACGATACGTGTAAACTATAGGATTTCTAGCGAAAATATATATTATATATTGTGTATTGTGCATAATAATTACGTACGATTAGCGAATGGCCCAATTAACGGGGAGGGGCGTTGAGGCAGTGGGCGTGGCCATATTAACGAACTGCAAACTTGCCGAGAACCCAAGAAATTCAAAAGCAATAAACTAACATTAAATATGCACACACATGTGTGCGAAACGAATGTAAATTAATATGGGAACGTAACTAACTATCTGACAAAATAGCCATTTAATGTAGCGAGTAACGAGAAGACAAGCAGAGTAACGAGAATAAGAATGAAAACGAGCTGACAAAAAAATTGATGAATATCTCGCGAGAACAACATTGCGAACAAGATTGAGAACAAGAACGTGAGGACAGTAACGAGAAGGAGAATTAGTGCAAGAATGAGAATGAGAACGAGAATGAAAATTATAACGAGTATCGCAATTCATGAGAACTAGAACGAGAACGAGAAACGAAAGTGAAAGAGCGAGAATGAGAATTGAAACAAGAACGATAACGAGTACGAACTGACGAGAAATTGACCAACATCATCCGCCCACCTTCTCCGCCCCTTGCCACCCACTGCGCTTTAATTTTTGAAGCCCGCAAAAGGCTGCTAAAAAAGCAATAAAAAAAGAATTGTGTAATGTGACGAAAGTGCTTTCACTTTCACCACTCTCCCCGCCCCCCTTAAAAACTTTTTACATCATATTATAATACATATATATATCACATATTTTTAACATACATTTTCCGCTTTTTGTATCTTTCCGTGTTATATCCTATGGTTTTTACTTAACTTTGAACTTGTAACTCGGCAGATCGGCCGATGGAATGCATATTGTTTACAACTAATTAGGAAATATTGAACTATTCACGCCACGCGCACACACATACACAGCCAAGCAAAAGACAGACAGACAGACAGACAGCAATAATGTATACACACACAACACACACACCACACATGTTTCTCAATCACTTGATTCCTACTCTACACATATATACATATATATTATTATAATACTATATAGATATAGAGACGACGAATTGGCAAAGATCGAGTTAAGCAAAAATCAAGCGAATGAAGGACAACAACACACGAACCCATTTATTAAAGAGATGCTGCCAAAGATTTTTTGTATATGTACAATTTATGTGAAAAATTCGGGGGGAGATATACACATGATACATATGTATGTATGTAATATGAGGAGAAGAGGGCAGAAAACCCTTTAGAATTATTGCCATTTATTTATAAAAATTTTTGAATATTGTCCACTCCTTAGTTGTACAATTAATTATTATTTCCCCACTGTATTGCAGTCAAGTGTATTTTATATTTTTGCTTAATCTTTTCTGTGTGCGGTCAATATAATATAAATAAATGGAATAAACGATGATATTTTTTTGAGACTTTTGCTCAAAACGAATGAAACTGGAATTAAGCGCAGCGCAGCTCTAAAACTAACTAATTACTAAAAAAAAAAAGCTAAACTAAAAACAATTGCCGATGAACGATACAAGATATTGTATGTATATGTATGATATGTATGATAACCCCAAGAGGGGTCGCGATAAGTATTTGAATTTGTTGAATTGAATATGTTCCTCGATGCGACGAAACACACACAAATTTCTTGTTGAAATTTTCAGAGCGGATATTGAACATATATATATATATATATATATATATATAAAACACTATACATATACAATATACATATTGAACGTGAAGATATATTATATATATATATACATATATAACAAATACGAATATATGTTTACATCTAGCCACTAAGAAGGACTCGGGTAGGATTTCAGTTTCTGTTTTATTTTTGGGCTCAGGCAATCAGTCAAGAATTTCGGTTACTACTAACGCACTAACTCTTAAAAAACAAACCTAAAAAGCCTCTCTTGCTCCAAAAACAAAAAACAAAAAAACACACCACCACCACCAACTCTGTCAGTCACCACCCCCCCCTTTCCATGCGTCTTTTGTATCATATTTGCATTTAGTTCAATTTTTAAACATAGGAAAACATAAGAGATGAAAAACCCAAACACAACAACCGCTTTATACATCAAATTATTTTAATATAAATGTATAAACAAAGCATATAGTATATCTATATATATATATACAAGCAGACATATACAAACAACAAACCAACAAATATATATATTATGTATTTTATTTAAAGCGAATACACTTTTACGCGGAGTCTCCATGAAATTAATTACCATGAAGAACCATCAACCTATATATATATACATACATTATATATATATAGAAGACAGTCCCCAAGTAAAAGGCCTACATACATATAACTAGGAGACGAGAAAACTAAAACC
The DNA here is from genome assembly GCA_018874675.1 of Drosophila baimaii. NCBI lineage: Eukaryota > Metazoa > Arthropoda > Insecta > Diptera > Drosophilidae > Drosophila > Drosophila baimaii. Next base: position 47,489 of record JAEIIU010055663.1, on the reverse strand, counting down.
AAAACAAATTTACTAAATTATATATACATGCCTACATATACTTACATATATGTAAAACAATAATTATATAAAAAAGAAAAAAACCAGATGGAAAGAGGAAACCCAAACAGAAATACAATCTAGTGTACGTCAATTTTTTGATGATATTTTTCGCCTTATTATAGACAAGCAAAAGAAGAAAAAAAAAACAAACAAAAAAAAAAAACCTAAAAACAATGATGGGGAAAAACCATCGTTCCAAGAAGAAAAGTTGGAAAGTTTACGAGTTTATTATATGTAGTTTTTCCGGCTTCCAGTAGGAAACACAGAGAACGATGACATTTTTGTAATTTATTTGCCGACGTACGGAGATCGATCATATGTCAAGTTGATAACGAAAAAAAAAACACACACATTAAACGACAAGCAATCAATTACCAAAAAAAAAAAAAGAAAAAGCAAACAACAAAACAAAATAAACTAAAATTATATATTATATTATATTATATAGAAGATCATTATTAAGCATTAAGCGATGGAAACTGAACGCAGCAAAAGGAAGGCAACCACAAATATGTAATCAAAAGCAAATTTACAACACACACACAACAACAACAAGAACAAGATGAAACTAACAAAAAACAAAAAACGAATAAAAACAGTAAGAAAACATTATCAAAACTCCAAACTCAAAGCAAGCAAATCAATTAAGCAACAACCAAGAGAAGCTACGATAAGTTAAAAAAGAAAAAGAAAATAATAATAATAATAAAAACAAGAGACAACACCAACAAGAAGTGTGCATCGCAATTTGTCATGTGAAACAACATTCTAAAGTTAACTGAGGAAACTATAACCTATAAACTAAAACTAAAAACAACAAACAAAACCCCTAAATATATACATACAAACATATATAAACAAATTGGCTAAACATTTGATTTTTGCCTAACTATGACGTAACAGTTCCTCGAGTCATCAGTTTGTAGTATTTTTTGTTGTTATATATATTTTAATTATTTGTAACCTCATTTGGTTTAAACTCATAAAAACGAACGAATAATGTGTTAAACAATATTGTTGATAATATTGAGTTGTGTTTTAAGCTTACTTATAATATACATACATATATATATAGTAATATAATATAGGTAAACTAATATTACAAGTAACCAGGGATTGATGCCTATTTATTTATATTTTTTTGTTTGTTTGAAAGACAAAATATATACAAACCATTTTGAATTGAAATTATATTATATATTTGTTTTCCTTATTTCCAGTTTTTCTTTCTTTTTTTTTGGTTTTGGGAAGGCGAGAACTCAGTTTAAATATACATATATATTGCCTCAACCTCTTTGTTCAGATATTGCATTTAAGTCAACGACCATTTAATGCTTTTCGCTTGATCTTAATATTTAGAAAATACTTGTGTAGAAAACAAAAAACCAATATGAGAGGCTAACAATTACCAAAAAAAACAAAAAACTAAACGAAAAAATCGAAGAAAAACTCCCTCGACGAGTTGTTGTGTTAAATTTGCGTACATATCACTGGGAATTATTTACACTATGCTACTAAAACAAAAACCAAAACTATGAATAACAAAACAAAAAGAAAAAAACAAAAGCAAAACATTTTTTTAGCATAATGTTTACACTATTTATACACCTATAGGGATTGGTTTTTCGATTTGGTTTTACACCTCTGGTTTTCCTCGATTGATTGATTGATTGTTGCTCACATCATTTTTTGTCAGTGTATGTGTGTGTGTGTGTGTGTGTGGGGAGTAGATGCAGTGTGAGTAGTGTTTTTTTTTTTGGAAAATATATCCAAGCGAATATGTCTTATTATCGAGAAAACCACATAGCAACTAATAACTATAGTGCCATAATTCATGATAAAAAAAATAAAGTAAAAATCGTTTATTGATGTGCTGTACGATTTAGTGAGTCCTTTTTTGACAAACAACAACAAATGTATGTATACATATATATATATATATATATGTAAGGATGTATATATATATATAGATATAGACATATTTACTAGTTTATAGCGAACCAAAAACCAACTTAGATACAAAAACAAAATACAATACGAAAATCGAAGAAGAAAATTGAGAAATCGTATCGCAAAAATAGGCGGAATAGGAATAAAAGTTTTTCGTGCTTGGGCCAGAAGGATGCAAGGATCAAGGATAATGGGCAGAGTTTAAAGTTTAAAAGAAATGGTAACTTATGAAAACAGAAGCAATTAGAAAGCTTTTATTTTTCTAGAATTTTAAACGGAAACCTAAAACCTAATAAAACCCAAAAACCAAAATACAAGCAACCGTATAAGAAACAAGAACAACAACAACAACAACAACAACAACAACAACAACAACAACAACACCAACTTCCTAATTTCTCTCAGTGTAAACCAAAAAGCAACAAATACAATTAATAAAAACAAACTCAACTCAAAACCACACAACAAATAAAGCTAACACGATATGTATTCAATGGCAAACAACAATTGGAATTGAATGTCCCATAAACATACACACATGTATGGGTACATTCGATTAAAAAAAAAACTATAAAACTATAGAGCAATAATTGAGTAGCAGGTAATGATGCCGAAAAAACAAAATACAAACAAAAAACTATTTCCAAAACACACCAAATTTGTCTCTGGGGTTGTTAAACGAAAAAAAAAAACAGAAATGAAAACAAACATTTTTATGTGTAGCCGATATTAATGAAAACAAAATTTACACAACTAAACAACACAATTATACATAATTGAATATATAATAATAATAACAACAAATATATATATACATACATATATGTATATTCGACTTAAGATGTGACCAAAAAACAAAAAACAAAAAACCAATAGAAACCAAACAACATTTTGCGCGCCTTGGCAAATTTTTAAGTAAATATACTATATACAATATGTATTGCAAAAAGAAAAAACAAAACAAAAAAAAAAAAAAACAAAACACGTAGAGGTCAGGAAATCCAGTTTGGAGCGAGCTACACTGCAAGAAATTTTTGTGACACACCTCCACACATAATTACACAGCAGACAATTGAAAGTAATTTAGACAACGATGTTTTGCATAGAGATCCCCATATGGCAGGATCTAGGATACGTACGCATTGATTATCCTTAACGAGTTGAAAAACAAAAAGAAAAACAGAAAACTCAAAGACATTTCAAGCAAAAACAACGTAAACGTAATGAAAAACCAAATCCAATAAGATACGAACAAATTCCCTGTGTTGTCAAACGGCTTTAAATATAAAAAAAAAGATAAACCAAAACTAATAATTATAATAATAATAATAATGTAAAACCAAGATACGATTTGTCATTAGCACTAGCGATACGTACCATATAAAGGCAGATATTTTGTAAGTGGTAAGTGGTAACTTTGCAAAACATTTTTCGGGGCCCCCGGTCTTTAGTGCAGGCACGGTTCACGGTCGCCAGGCAGGACGGTCGCCCCAAAGACAAGACAAGACAGCAACAATATTTTTGGGCACCAAATATACAGTCAACTTATTGTATTGCATTATATGATATTTATACATATACTACCTATGTAGAGGAGTACATACATACGTTTAAAAAAGCAGATGGTATAAGTCCTACGAGTATGTCCGACAACAACAACAACAACAAAAAGCATCACTTATGGTCAAAAATCAATTGATAAGAACGGTTTTCCCCGCAGAAATCGAAACCAAAACATACAAACATATTACAATTAGAATGTTTTATGAATTATATACACCTTATATATACATATAAATATACATGTGTAATTTAACTTAAACGATAAGATGTTGAATGAATTTTATGTGAGTTATTTTTGATGTTGTATAGTTCAAAACAAAACACAAAAGAAAAGCTACGAAAGGCAAAGAAAACCAATTAACAAACAACAAAACAATCTCTCATTAAGCTACCAATGCGAAAAAAGAACAATTGTTGGGCATTTTAATTAAACTAATAAATAACAAAAACAAAAAAAACAGAGTGCAATACAATAAAAAAAACAAACAAAATAAAAGTAAAAACAATGTATGAACAAAGAGAAATCTTTAAGCACAGCAAACTTTTTTCGAGTGTATCGAACCGAGTGTACCGAAAAACCTATTCAACAAGGATTTTGGAGTTTTCTTTGAGAATTAAACAATTTCAAAAAAAAAAACAAGAAAGAACAGAAAAACATAAAAAAGCTGCCTCAAGAAAAACAAAATATATTGAATTAAATTTAAATTTATTATGGAAATATGTATACATATATACACATATATATATTTCTTATAGACAGTGGGCGCCGAAAGTCAAGCGCCACTGTGCATATTTAAACTTGAACAAAAGGAATTTTACCAAAATAATAAACGAAAAACGATGCAAAAAACCTAGAAATAACACCAAACAAAGAAGGAAAGACACACAAATATTTTAACAATTTTACATCAAACGTTTTTATGTTGTCATTTCTCCTAACTATTAGTTTTTTGTTTATATTTTTTAAGGCAGCGCGTTTAGTTCATAGCACAGGGGTTAAGGTCAAACATAAAAGTAACACCAATAATTAAAGAGAATTAGAAACAAAAATATGTATTAAGGATATAAGCATATGAAAATGTTCCTCTAGAACCAAGCTTACTCTTCTTCTACCTACATACATTTAACCCTTGTGTGGTTCAGACCATAACCCTCACTTGACTCTGATTTGTGTGTGTGTTAGATGAAACTTTACACACCTACATATATTATTATATATATGTACATATATCGAACGGAAAACGAACGGAGATTAAAAAAAAAAACTATTTACTATTAACAAAAAAAAAAAAACAAAAAAAGAAAAACTATGTGAACTACAGAAACCAACTTATACCATTTTTGCTGACTGTACTCCTTAGGCTTTTTACACCTTTTACCATTTTACTCGCAAATGGCAGACTATTTAACAGAAAGCGATAAGTAAACTCTAGCATGCCACTCAACACTCAACTCGAAACTCGAAATTCGAAGCTCGAAATTCGAAGTTCGAGGCTCGAAACTCAATTCAACACAAAAACTCGAAACTCTCAGATATTATGAATATATCCGAATGTTTTCTGGGCTCTCTGACGGCACCCTATACTAACATTTTTGCTGTCCTCGAGTTAGGATCCAGGCATTATGTTTCTAAGCTTAGACTTGAATGGGAACGAATGCTCCTCGATTCGTAGCACCCAAAATAGACACCCATTGCCCCGTCTCACTCCCCCTCGAACAACCCCTCCCGCCTGTGATAGTGTTAAATCGAACGGTCTATGTGAATCTATTCAATTGTTTCTCATTTTATTTTGTATATTTCTTTTTTTAGTAACTTTAGTAACCTTTTCTTATTGATGTTCTTTTTTGGCGCGCGCGCGTGTGTGTGTTAAATAATTAATTAATTTATAAAATATACAAATTAGCGTTTACAAAGTATTATACAAATTTGGAAAATTTAATATAGAAAAGAAAAGGGAGAAAAGTAAGAGAAAACCAATCAATGACAATATATTCGTTTGTTGAGCAAGAAACCCGTAACCCCCCCTCCCCAAAAAAAAAACACACATATCCTTTTATCCTTTTCGGATTAGTTTTTGTTTTTTTTTGTTTCCTTTCGAACAAAAGCTAAAAGCGATTGGTAAAACGTGCAGCTAATTAGGGATGACACTGGAAGTTTTCGATATGTTGATAGGTGTAAAATCTTCGATTTATCGGCAATGAACATCGATGTTTTTGCAGCTCTAGAGGACACACTCATGATGCACCCATACACTGAGCGAAGTTCTGAACCAATTATACATACAATAACGCGTTATTAAGCATTCCAAACAACGGTAACTGTACCTTTAACGATAACTCATACGATAGATAAACTCTGAAGTATTTGATTTGGATTCCTTTTTTTCCAGCGATCTTCGTCGTATATCGATTTTCGAAATGACAATATTTTATTGAATATTGTGCAATGCAAACACTGTGAAATATTCAATTGAATTTTTACCCATTGAGCAATCCCCCTAGAGAAATCCTGATTTTGTAACTTTTTTGCAAAAATGGTTTCATTTAACAATTTTATCTACACACCATTTTACGGCAAAAAAAAACAAAACAAAACAAAATAAAAACAAAGAAAAACAAAAACAAGAAAAAACGAAACTCTACAGATATTTTTATATATTTAACGAACGAAAGAACGAGTATATCCCCTTATAAAACAAAAAAAAACAAAAAATAATTGGTCCGAATTTTTTCAGGCAGCAAAACCAAAACCATGACAAATGAATTGTATTATCAAGGAACGATATATATATATATATATACATAAATAGTGCGTGTAATAACTAGAATCACATAATTCCATCCACTTTTGATATTTAAACAAACAAAAACAAAAAACAACAATTTAAAAAACCAAGCAAAACGAAAAAAAACAACTATTTATTAACTTGATTAAGCCATCTTAAGTGTTTGAATGTTGTCTTAACAAAAACAAATTATATGAGAATATATATATATATATAAATATATATGATAAATTAAGTGGCGTGCCATTCCTACAACAAAAAATAAAAAAAAACAAACACACAATAAAGGAAGTAAAAGAGCTAGAAGAAGAAGGTAGAAAAACAAAAACAAAAAACATTAATTTCGTTGTGCTTTTTACACGGAAAATGTTGGGGATCCCTTACCGATTCCGATTCCAATTCCGATTGGGGTTCCACTCAGTTTTCAAAGGCCTATATAAAGCCTCACCCCTTAATTATCGAACATGTACTTTCTGCCTACCCCAAGAACGACGATAATGATGATGATGATGATGATCACTATGATCCTTATCCTTCGACACACAAACACACACACACACTCGGATATTTATTTATACGTATAACTATATAATATAGTGGCACCAAAAAACACACACAAATATGTAAGCATCTATATATATATATAAAATTGTCTTATTGTAGCAAAACGGTTATTGATATTTACACATCAAGAAACAAAAATTGAAGAAAAAAACGAAGGAAAAAAAAACATACATACCTATATAAGAATGCTTTAAATTATACTCAGAACAAGATATACAATATATACAATATATACACTCAACCATATATATATTTACGGATAGAAAAACGGATAACAAAACAAAAAACAAAAAAACAAAAAACAAAAAAAAAACCGATGTCAGTTAGGAACCTTTTTCTAGAATGTTATGTCTTCCCTTTGAATCAATTAAACAAAAAACAACAACAAACAACAAGATGATAGAAACAATTGATCGAAAACAACCGCTTGACCAAAAATAATAATTGAGAGATAAATCAAAGCTTCGAAAAACCGAAAAAAAGTTAACTTTAGCACTGCAGCAGCCAAAAAAAAACATAAACAAATAAAACAAATAACAAATAAAATGAAATAAAAAAACAGAGAAAATTGAAATTGACAAACTACAATAAGATGTGGATGTTATAGAACGTTCTTTTGACCTCCAGCCTCCAGAAACTCACACAGAAGATCAGCCACAAGCAACCTGTTTCAGTCAGCCACAAATTTACCTACTTGAAAACTAGAAACTGGAACAACTAACTAACTAACTAACTGTACTTCAAGACCTTATACTATATACATACATATATATATATAGTTTGCAGCAAGTCAACTCTAGGCATCTGAAGACATTACTACCTATATAAGTATCATCTGTGTTGATCCATGCTATTTATTTCCGATTGCTACTACATATGAACTATATATACATATATATATACATATATATATATATACATATATATATATATACACACCTATATAATATGGACCTTTAACAAATATAATAACAACAAGAACAAGAACAAGAAGACAAACAAATGAAAATGAGGAAAAACGCAGACTACTCAGTGCAACAGATAAGACTAGAAATTGATTACCTGAACCTTGAGAACAAAAGCTTGAGTTTTATTTTACTTTACACAAAACGAACAAAACTAAAATATGGATGCAATAAAAAAACAATTGACGAACTCTCGAAATCGAAATCGACATACATATACATAAAAAATATAATCATTTTACCTATCAGCGAAGAAAAAAATAAATGAATAGATCCGAAGAAAGAACACTGAACACTCGTATAGAATGAATCCTTGCCAGAAATCTAGAAAGAAAGAAAAACAACAACAACGTATAGAAAACGCTCAAAACTTCCACTATTTTCCTTTTATTCAGATTCAGGGATAATATAGGAAGACGAGTTACAACACTACAACTATATTAAATAGGTGCTTTTCCGACTTAAATCTCTTTTATTTTGTTCTGCACAACAACTAAAACTCGAGTTTATAGAACGGAATCTGAAGCGGATGTCGAAATATGTTAAGTCCTTTTTTCGTAGTACTCGGCTTTTTAGGAATATCAGTCCGCTTTCTTCCTCCCTCCAACTTTTTTACATGGTTGTGATTGAAAACAAAAAGCCATATAAAAATTAGACCAATTTCCCATAGATATCTTTTTTTTTTCTTACCGTATTTGTATCTCAGCCAACTCACCACACACACACACACCCAAACACACACGCTCGCTAGGAATTCGTGAACCCTATGGCACTCGCATCTAACCAATGATTGTAATTGTAAAACACATACTATATATACATACATATATATATATTGACTATATATTTACAAGACAACAATAACCGAATTAAATTGAATTGTAGTGTTTAAAGCAAAGAAACAAACAAAGAAAAAAGGTAGTTTATACATACATACTTAGCTCATTGGGTTCCACTTACGAAAAGTGTAGCAGTCGAAATAAAATATTTAACACAAAGCTGGCCGTAGGCCACAGCAGCACCAGCATGTCCTTGTCCTTGACTCTGGTCACACTTGCTGCACATGCAAGCGCATGTCGGGCTTACAGCCAGCTTGAAAATAAAAAAACCAAAAAACATTAGCTAATTGTGTGTATTTACATATTAAAGTTTACAAACTGAAGGCAAGCGCGCTAGCGAGGAGAGTTATATGTCCGGTAGAATTTTTGAAAGCGTTTTCGTATTCAAACCAAACACAAATTAAGGCCTAAATATACATATATATATATACATATATAAATATATAAATTAGAACAAAATAATTAATGTATTTCAAATAATGTTTAAAGCAAGCAACAACAATTACAAGTGTCTGTATTTTTTTTAAACAAAAAAGGAAACAAAAACCATTGCAATCAGGTACTGAAATCAAAATTTTTTTGTAAATACTAAAAGAGGGGAAGTGAAATTTTCGTCAACGCGGTAAAAATACTTAAAAATATGATAAAGAAGAATATATATTATGTGTGTGTGGTCAATAGGAACTCGATGATGCAAGCGGAAGTGCATACTCGATCCTTATTCGCGTATATTTTGTGCTCTTACGTGTATTTCCGTAGCATACTTAGCAGGGCGAGCCAACAGTTCAGGTGGCGAAAATCCTTGGGTCTTAAAATCGCAAAAAGAGCAACACTCACACTTAAATACGTACACCAATACATATATATATATATATATATGTACATATATTCATATATATATGTATATGTATGTGTTTATACCAATCTAGTTGTAATCCCTATGACACTAAGTAGATGCGAAATCGGAAGTTAAATCGACTACGATCGACGGCGAAATGATAAAAAATTGTCCAGACGTTCAACGAAACCAAATGCAATATTAAATTATACAACAAACTAAAGTGCATACAAGCGAGTAATAAAAAAAAACAAAGCAAAAAAAACAAAAATATTTATGAAAATATTATATATATATATATATATATTTTACAATTGATTTATATACATACACATGTATACATTATATAAGTAAATGCCGCATCATTTTCGCGTAATGTCTATATTGAATTGTTTGTTAAACATTTTTTGAAACATTTTCTTTACTAAATAATAACAACAACAAAAAATGTGGATAAACCAAGCTCACAGAAAAGTTACGCCAAAAAACCGAACAAACAAACAAGAAATTTATATACATTTATCGAAGAAGATATATACAACAAACAAGAATAACTTTTAGTGATTAATATTATAAGCAAAGACCAAAATGAAATATTGATTTTTGAAAATAATAAGTAAAAACAAAGAAACGTGGCATCAAACCAAAACTAAACTTACAAAAAAAACCAAACACTAACACAGAACAGAAAAATAGCCTTACCGCGGATTGATCCTTCAACACCAACTTCACGACAGGTTTTTAACTCAAAGCTCTTTTATACTTTACGTAGTATGTTTCTCTTTGTTGATTTCGACTTATAAAAAATAACAAAACGATTGATTATGAATAATAATAAACAGCAACGAGTAACGAAAATATTTTTACAAAACCAAAACAAATGAGTAAATAACAACAAGGAAATAAGAAACTAAAAAATGCATAACGCTTCCGACAATAAGCTTTGGCCACACTATTGTAAACAAACTATTTGGAAAATTGGGGAGAAGGTCGAAGGTCAATATAATGGGTAGGAGATGCTGAGATGGAGAAGGAATTTCTTGCGCTTAAATGAATACGGAATTACCACGCCCAAAAAGCCACAAGATGATATGTAATTGCCCTATTTAGTCTATATACCTACTTGCAGATATATACATACATATATATATACATATATAGAAATATACCCATGTACTTATGTAGTAGCCTTGTTCTACTGTATATTTTTAAACGGAGTTGTATTGCAGAATCAGAGTCAGAATCAGAGTCAGAATCAGAATCAGAGTCAGAGTCAGAATCAGAGACAGAGTCAGCAAAGCAAATGTATTTTCATGACACGCATTTGAAGCGAACATATCAAAACCGAATACCGACGAGGAATACTTACTAACGAAAAAGTACTAAATTATTTAGAAATTATCCAGTGCATGTTATTTAGTTACTGACTGTTAAGCCCTTAGAACAAAACTAATACGTGAAAAAAAAACCTACAAACATATTTGGAAGCTGACACGACGCGATATGGAGAACTGTCCTGTCTTGACTCCTATTTCATATAAAAAAAAATGCTGTTTCATTATTTATTATTGACAAATATTTACAACAATTGAAGCCACAACAAGAACAGAATAATACACAATAAGATTACATCCAAATATACCGAATTGATAGGGAGACGATTAATAAACTAAAAGGAAAATGAAAAGAAAAACTCACGAAACTGAATCTAAATTAAGCATGAATATTTTTTGCTGTGTCTTAGTCCATGTGTCGTAACGAATTTATTGAACTAAATATTATACATAATTAAAATTAAAACGAAACAAACAAAAAAATACAAAAAAAAAAAAACAAAAAAACAACAAACCCCAACAACAAAATATCTTAACACTTTTTTGTTTTAACTGAAAAGCAAAAAAAAAAAAAAAATGCAGGCGAACAAACCAAAATTTCTACAAAATTAAGCACAAATTTTTTCAAACAAAAAGAAAACCACGAAAAAAAAACCAACAAAAAAAGAAAGAAAAATGCAAAAAAAAAAAAACGAAAACAAAAACAACCAACATACTAAACAAAATTGCCTTTTACTTGTATTTTGTTTATTTTTTACTATAAAGAGAATCGAATTAAATATTAATAATAATATACAACACGCTGAATACATTAAAGAACGTTTTGCAAAAAGAGAAAGAAAGAAAATTCGCCTAAAAAAACATCTGTGACTAATAAAAGGATATAATTAAAAAAGAAGAAGAGAAAAACCCGAGGGAAAACTGCTAATGAAAATGAGAAACTCCAATATATATTATAATTATTTGATTGAAATCGAAGTTAAAGTGTGTGTGTGTAAGGTACAAGCAAACAACAACAACATTGTTAAGCGACACAGAACAACAAATGGCAAATACATACATATACTAGCTGCAGTTTAACTAATTATTGGTAAAAGGGTACATACATTCTACATATGTACAGCTGACACACACACCACACACCACACACTCACACCTACACCCACACC
>JAEIIU010055663.1:0-35427 GCA_018874675.1 Drosophila baimaii | reverse complement strand
CACACACGCAAACATATACATATACAAAAGCTATACCAATACAAGCGAACCTAGTTATATTTGTATGTGCATCATACTTGAGTAGAAAACAATTTATACATTTAGAGTATGTATGTAAACCAACAAGCTACTTTTACTTATACATTATACCGACATGCAAGTGTGCGTAATGTATAGTACGATATATACACCAACCAGATATATATATATATATATATATATATATATATTAGACGATATTTGATGAACGTAAGCCCAAACACAGCAATTTACTTATATAACAAAAAACAAAACAAAAGAGAAAAAAAAACAAAAAAAAAACAAACAAAGTTTCTTTCAACCAACCTAAAAACAAAAAAAAAAAAAACAAAACTAATACAAACTTTTGGTATGAAAAGAGCCGATGATTATAGCGATTATAAAATCGAAGCAAATTGACAAGTGTCATGGGGTGGCGTCGAGCAAAGGCCCATGGAAAACAATATATATACAATTATTTAAAATATTTAACAAGAAACAAAAGAAAAACAAAACAAAACAAACGATTTATATATATATATGCATATATATATACATATATACATACCACTAAATAGTTTAAATGTTTATTTATTGTATTTGAACAAGAGGAACGATAATGAAACCAAATTTAAATAAAAGTAATAACTCGAAAAACTAAAGCTTGAGGTGTTTTTTAGAGGGAGCAAGGGAACGGAGTACGCTTACTCCGATTGAGTGAACAAGTAAGTGAGCAAGTAGATGAACAAGTGGATGAAAAAGTGGATGAACTCTAGATTATGTAAGCAAATAAAGAGCAAAGAGAACAACTGAGTAATAGACTGAGTAAATAAGTGGGTGAACAAGTGGGTGGATAAGTGGGAAGAATAAGTGGGTGAACAAGTGGATGAACTCTAGATTATGTAAGTAAATAAAGAGCTAAGAAAAAAACTGAGTAAAAGACTGAAAAAATAAGTGGGTGAACAAGTAGGTGAACAAGTGGAAGAATAAGTGGGGGAACTAGATAGCAACTGAACAACTATGTGAACACCTGAGTGAACAACTGAGTGAATAACTGTGTGAACAACTGAGATAACAACGGAGTGATAAACTTAGTGAACAACTGACTGAACAAGTGTGTGAACGACTAGCTAGTAAACAACTCAGTGACAAGCCGACTGAACAAATTAGTGAAAAAACGAGCTACTTGGCAAGCTAGTGAACAATTGAGTTATTAATTTTGCATTTATTTTATTAGAGTTTCATATCAAAAACCAAATATGAATCTCAGTAAAGCATGGTGGCGATACACCTGTCGATACTGGCATTAATATCGGCGAATCCCTGCACTGCATTCTCGGTGGCCTGCGTGGTGCAGCTGGTGGCATCGGTGGCAATGGCCGGAACACTGCGTCGCAGTCCGATCAGATGGCGCAGCGACTTCTGGCCACTGTACGCATACGAGCCGCACATGACATATAACTTGGTCTGGCACACTTGGTAAAGGACATTATTCTTAATGCCTTTGCACTTGCGGTACTGCTTAAATACTTCATATCCGTTCACGGTCAACTGGAGTACCGCACGCTTGGTGTCCAGAATGATCTTAACCGAGTTAACGGCGGCATTGCGCCCGCAGACCACAAAGCCCAGGGAGGCCGATTCGAGGACACCGGCCACATGGACCGTCTCCCGGGTCACACACTCCTCGCTCTCCACCGCTCGAGTCTCAATGTCGCTGGCCAGCTGCTCCAGCTGCCGGAAGGGATACATGAAGATCTTCAAGAGCTGGCGCTCCGTCAGCCTTACAATGTACTTGGCCAGTACCAGGGACTCGTGGATGAAGAATTTGGTCATTGTGTCCACGAAACCGAACTCATCGATATCCATGATGCCGTTTTTGGGCATTTCGGGCATTTCAGGAATTTCGGACATATCTAGATCAAACCCCTTGTCCCAAACAGTGTCGTAGTCCATGTCCACATCCGAGCCAAGGTCTAGGTCAAGGTTAAAGTCCATGTCTAGGTCCCAATCGATGCCCATTTCCTTGGCCATCTCCTGGATGGATGGATGTGGGGTTTCCTCCACGGGCACAGCGGAAACCTAGGAAAGGGAAACACACATTAAATTCGAATAAACACATTAAAAATAAATTTAACAAAATATGTTGCATACTTTCAGGAAGATTTTAAATTGATTTCGAAACTCTATTTGTTAGTTTTCTTAATTTTAATCATTGTTACACACCTAATCACTTATTAAAGTCACACTTTTTAATGTTTCCTAATGACTATCATTTGTACTTACAGCTGCCAGGGCAAGAGCCAGCACCACAATAATCATACTCCTCATGGCTGATTGATTTTTGGTGGGATCCCACCTGGGAGACCTGCCTTTTATATGCCCAAACTCTTACTCGCTGTCCGCAAATGCTCAGATAGCCATATCTATATAAACTCAGATACCGGGGTTAATTAAAATATTCAAGAGTCGGTTTTATCGGTCCAAACATGTGCCAGCCTTCCAGCCTGCCTGCCTGGCCTACTTGGCCGATTGCAATATTTCCCATTATTATTTTGGCTTATGCCTTTGTTTTACTTTACTTTACTTTAATCGCAATAATTTCCGTCGGCTTGTTGCTTTTTTTTTGTTCTTCTTTCAATTTCTCCAATTGTTTGCGATTAGGCCGCAAATTGTATTTGGCTTTTTGCGGCTGAGGCGATAGGGAACATCTATTACTGGATTCCCCACTTCAAATCGCTCCAACCTCCTATCGGAGAATCTTAATAATGCTTTAATTCTGGCAGATAATGTCATATAATTTATGGCTCCTTCGCGCTAGTGCCCTCGATTAGAAGTCATTGCGTGAGGGTGAGCGAAATAAAAAGGGGAAATTAAATCTATGAAGTCACTTGAGACTTTTTTCTGCGTGTGTGTTTGTTGTTTTTATTTTTTAACTTAAGTTTGAGTGTACTTAAATACAATATTAGAAAAAAATACAAAATATAAATTAAATGATTAACTAACGGATCAACGGGTAAACTGTCTTGCGGACTTACATGTCATCCTGACCCATAGGAAAATGCTGATATAAAGACTCTTTCTGGGAGATGTTCTTCTGTTTCTCAAAGCTCTTAGGGATTCTTTCTGAAGACTCCTTGCTTCTGTATGAGGTCCTTAGCCAAGACGCTTTATTTACTAAGACGCCGCACGCCATACGCTTGTTTTACTTACGCATTTTTCGTGCTGGACCCAGCGCTGGGTACAAGTTTTGTTGCCAGAGAGATAAAGAGAGCGCGCTTTAGAGCAGGTTGCTCTCGTGTAGGTATACAGCATCTTTTTTTTAGTAATTCTAGAGTTTTGTCCATATTCTGAATGTAGTTCATGGATATTTAATGCAGTTGTTCTTTGTTTTTTCTTATCCCAGAAGTTCTGAATTGAACAATCCTTGCCAGGAGTAACTTGCCTTGGTAATCTGTGTAATCCTTTTAAGCTAAATTCCAGATCTAAGTCATCACTTTCACCCTACCTTGGAGTTAAGCTCATAATACATACTTTTCAGGACTTCAAAACTATTCCTTGGCAGAACTTGGAACCACTGCCTGCTTTATGGGTTATTGTGGCTAAGTACACACCTCTTTTACAGGTGAAAAATCCCCATAAATACACTATCCTAGATCAGTAAGTTTTGGAGGATATTCAGGCTTCCAGATCTCCCCCACACTTAAAGGAAAACCCACCCGAAACTGCAACCTTACCAAACCCGGAATCATTGTCCACTATAACGGCTGATCAGGAGTGTTTCCTGGAGCACACATAAAGTTAACTATTAAATTTCCTTGTACTAATTATAAGATTATTGCAATTGAGGTAGCAATTTTTAACCCCTCCTTAAGGTGGTTAATCCCCTTAAAGAGCTGCTAATGACTTTTGGTGATACGTTTCAGACTTTAAGTTTATTGCCTTTTGCGTCAGCTGTACATTTATCCCGCCATAGCGCGCTTTGTTTATTGTTTGTGATATTATTCGTGTGATTATGGGTATGATTGTGCGACTTAAGGAATCTTAATCTAAATCCGAATGGGTGAACTCTATGAATAGCAGCAGGTAAATGTAAAGTAAAGTTCACTAATCAATCCAAGCTGCAAAATGATTTACAATGCCGGCCATAAATTTATGGCCAGCAATCCAGATTAATATGCTGACCGTCTGGCTGCCCGGGGGCATAAATTGCGATGTTCGGATGGTCCGGGGCAGCAGTAGCCTTTCGAGGAGCAACAGCAGCAGCAGTCAATCAATCAATCATGAAGTACACCGTCGTCGTTATCCTGACCCTTTTCGTGGCCAGTGGCTGGGCCCAGCCATTGGATATGCCCGCCCAGCTTGATGCCCAGGTGCGCAGCGTTGTGGACGAGATGACCGAGCTGGGCAAGTCCACCGGCGAGGCTTTGGTCCATCAGTACGAGGAGATTGTCCTGGAGCCCCAGCATGAGCTGGAGGATGCCCTCGAGGCGGTGGAGGCTCGTCGCCAGGAGAGTCCCGAGTGTGTGGCCGCCGAGGATGACGAGATCTCCCGCATTGTGGATGCCGCTCATGAGGAACTGCACTCCTGCGGCGTGGTCGCTGCCCACACCTCTGCCGAGATCGCCTCCGATGTGAATGCGGCCACCCAGCAGCTGGTTTTCGGCGGCTACAGCCTGGGCGTGACCTACAACAAGTGCCAGAGCTACAAGAACGCGGTGCTGAAGAGCACCTGCATGACCAAGTTCTATGTCCAGGGCACGTTCTACTTGGTGAGCGCTCGCTCCTCCATCAAGACCATCCGTAAGTCCACCAACGAGCGCATCCCGGCCGTTTTCGCCGATGGCAATGTGTGCACCCACGACGTCTCCGCCCAGGCGGTGCTCAGCCTCCAGGAGGTGAACAACCACATCGATGCCTGTGTCTCCCGACGCCGCTGAATTCACAACGTCAGCCGTTTGATTTGTTGCAAATAAAAATGCCAAAAGCTATATTTCATTTGTTATTTTTTGGGATTAAAACGTTTGTTTATTTAAATTTTGAATTTCAAATATTTCTAACATTTTTTACTGGTTTTAACAAGCCAGCAAAGATATTTAACATTTCGCGGCAGGGTCACACTTACCAACTTCTTGAAGAGGCGGAACGAACTAGTTCAGGCTCCGGACAGGTAAATTTCACAAAATGTTCGGGCTACTAAGACACCTGTTCAAGTTGCAGTTTGTCTTCGTGGTGGCCGCCGTTTTCGCTGGCATTTACCACATTGAGATTAGGCAATTCCTGCGGCAATACACGGACACCTATTTGAACAAAGCCGGTCAGGAGGATGCCGTTCCGGTGAAGTTTCAAGCCGGGCTCTTTACGCCGGCTGACCTCGCGCAGTTCGATGGCGAGGATGGTCGCCCGATTTACTTGGCCCTGCTGGGATCCGTCTTCGATGTCTCCCGGGGCGTCAAGCACTATGGAGCCGGCTGCAGCTACAACTTCTTTGTCGGCCGAGATGCCTCTGTGTCGTTTATTTCCGGGGAATTCGAGGATTACAACCCCGAAACCGCGGACGATGTGCTCACCCTGAAGCCGGACGGTCTTCTGGGTCTGGCCAACTGGCGTGACTTCTACGAGAAGGACTATGTCTACAAGGGCAAGCTCATAGGTCGCTTCTACGACGAGCAAGGTAATCCAACCACCTACCATCACAAGTACCTGGAGCTGCTGCAGCTGGCGCAGGAAGCCAAGAAGCAGGTGGAGGAGCTGCGCTCCCGCTATCCGGGCTGCAACATCGAGTGGAGCGAGCCCACGGGCACGCGGGTGTGGTGTACCAATTCCAGTGGCGATGGCAAGGAGCGCTCCTGGGTCGGGCATCCACGAAAGCTGTATAGCCGCGGCAACAAGAGTTTCCAGTGCGCTTGTGTGCCCGAACCGGAGCTGGATGAGATCGATGCGAGTGGTAAGGCTGCCCTTGGGGATGCCATGTTGAAGCCCTATGACGATTGTGCGCCGCGAGCGCAGGAGTGCTTCTACAGGGTGTGAGCGGCGGCGGCTCGTGTGTGTAAATATTTGTACTTAACTCTGAATAAATGTAGTTTTTTTTTGAGTGTAAAAAACTTTTGCTGGTTCCAGTTCAAGGTGTTAGGTGGTTCAAGGGTGTTAGGTGGTTAACAGCTCTGTTGGATAACATTGGTGCCACTAGTAAGTGCTGTTAAGCGCGCTTGTATTTATTATTGTTTACAGCCGCCTTGGCTTTTGGGTTTAATCTTTGTTATTTATTGTCTAAGCCAAGTAAAACCAGTGGCTGCCCCATGGCGACGCACTCGGAGAAGTCACCCGCTCTGGATGCCAGCACTGAGGACAGCGGTCTGCTGTCCGCCACCGTGGTGGCCGGCCTCAAAAATCTGGGTACCATCATTACGCCCGCACTGACAAAGCTACTCATTGCCAATGCGCTGAAGTTAACCCTTCATCCGGATGCAAGTGAGTCTGGAAGATTACCAGGATCAGGTCAGCAGATTCTACAGTACACCACATCTACTTCTAGCTATTGCCCCCGTTCCCGAGATCTATGCCAGCAATGCGGCCTGCGCCAAACAAAGTGAATATGCCGTTGTCACCCTGCTCTCGCTGGCCACCAAGCATGGCTGGGATGCCTTTGCGCTCCGCCAGCAGCTGGAGCAGCTATCGATTAACAGCGCAGCCATCGAGGAGCTAAGCCGCGTGTACGAGGACAGCCGCAAGGATCTGGTGCTGCGGCACGTCCAGCTGGGACACAATTTTCCGCACATCACCGACATCCAGTGGCGCATTGCGTGCGACGTGAAGTCCTCCACTTCCGATTGCAGCACTGGCGTGGCCAGCTTCCACATCAATATGGGACACTTTCGGCCAAGCAGCGGCGAGCGGATCACCGACGTGGAGTTCGTCTGCAATGCCGAGGAGCTGCAGTCGCTGATCAATCGCCTGAAGGAGATCGAGAGGCACTGCATACAGATGGCTGTGGCATAGAAGGAGGCGAAACAGGAGGCACATAACATTCTTATAATTTATATTTCGCAGCAATATATACGGATTAATAGTATCTATCAGCTATATATATATATATATATATATACAGGGGGGTCCGGGGAGGGCGAACAGAACAATCTAAATAACATTTAACACAGTTACCATCATCATCACTTAAACGCTTCGTTCACATCTGACACGCGGCGTCATTGCGGCTGCCTGTGGCGCCCCAGTGGCGACGGCGGTGCCTCGCCGCCTCCGTACTCTTGCCACACCAGCAGATCCATCAGCTGCTTGTACTTGCTGGGAGCAGTGCAAAAGATGGTGCCCGAGAAGCGGGTGAGATCGTTCTCGTCGGCGGCAATGATGGTACAGTGGTTCTTCAGCGACAATGACATGTTCAGGCCACGGAAACGATGGTCCTGCTTGTACAGCGGATTGGGCCCGTCCTTGGGCATGAAGTATGGTCGGCCGCTGAACGGATTAAGGAAGTCGGCCCAAAAGCCCAAGGAAAGCAGGCGATAACTGATGTCCCGAGCAGCCAGCACAAACTAAGGAGGAGGAGGAGGAGAACATAAGAATGATTACTACAAGCGAGGGATTTAGGCTCCCTTGATCCTCACCTTGGCTGCGCCCACTTCAATGTCGCCCTCATAGCTCAAGCTGAGCATTGTAATGGACGAGTCTCGCTGTGCCCCAATCCGCATGGGGAATATCTCCGCCAGCGACTCACGAAGGAGCACCGGGCACTTACAGCATGAGATCTCCAGACGTGATCCGTCTGTGTTGTCCTCCTTGAGGAAGTTAACCAGACGCCCCAGCGGTGCCATCAGGCTAACGGTGGTGGTGTCGCCCTGCCAGGCAGGCCCTGTGGCCCGAGGCAGATAGAAGCGGTTGTTCTTTCCCAGACTTAGCTCCCAGTTTGGCTCGTTCTCCAGCGTATATAACTCGTCGTCGTCGTCGCCGTCGTCGTTGAAGCGGCGACGCGACCTCGACACTGTCTTGAAGGGCGTCTCGGCGTCCCAGGGCGGCCCGTTGCGCTTGGCATAGGAACGCACCTGCGGTTGCGACGACGAGGCCATGTCCGGGGTCAGGTATCCGCGCAGGGCAATCATGGGCATGCGACTGCCAGGGGCAAAGGTGCCCAGTAAGCGAGTGAGGGGTCGCGACATTATTATTATTATATCATCGGCTGCTTCTGCAAATATCAGATGCGTAAAATCCGTTGGCAATCTCTGCTCTTTTTCCCCCCAAGGTAGTCCACCACCACCGACTGACTACTCACTCACCTTCGTCGTTTGGAGGCTGGAGGAGCTGTTGCCCGGGCGTTTGGATATGCTGCCGGGTTCTCGGTGTAGCTGTAGAATTTAACGTGTAATTTTGTCTAGACTTGGATCTACACAAATGAATTTAAAACTAAAACTAAGACTATTCCAAACGAACGGCTATTTCATGGGCTACTTATAATTTCTACGCAGTGCTAGGGCAGTGTGACCATGTCAGCTGATTGACGGAAAGCAAAACAAATATACTGAAATGTACTGAAATTTGAAAATGCTCTAAAGGAAGCTTTCGTGGGCTTATCGATAACACTTGCAAGAATTGCGATAACCAAAACTTGAGGTATTTTTAAGAATTCGAATTTATTTTTAAAAATCTGAAAACTAGATGAAGCAGTTAGGATTTTACCAACTGCGGTGGTGCAAAGTGGGAGGAAAACATTATTAAATTAGCAGGATTTTTTAATCTGTAATAGTTAACTTCGTTTAGAATATACAAAAGTGTAATTTAATGTAATACATAAAATGTAAATAATATAATAATATAACATATAATATAATATAATATTAAAATATAAATTATTAATGAGCGGAAGGCCGTAGCAGCTATTGCTCTTTTCAAAGTTAACTTATGTTTTTTAATCATTAGTTAGCCTTATATAAATAAATAAATAAATTATTAATTAAATATTAATTAATTAATAATATAAAATATAATTTAATATGATTTTTAAAATATAATTTAATAATGCACTTATTTTTAAAAGGGATTTTTAAATAGGAGTGTTACAAAATTCGTTTTTATTTGGCTAAATTAACGCTGTAAAATGTCAGAAGCATAATATAGTCTCCATAAATTTGCATAATTTAGTTCGTTTTTTAATATATTAACATATTAAAAACTTACCACGGGAAATCCAATGGTTTCTTAAGTTATACATTTAATATTTAAGTTAGACAAGATCAAATTTCTTATGCCTAATGGCGATTAATTTATTACCTATTATGTATATATTTATTTGTTGGCTTGTGTTAACGATTTATTTAAGATAATCCTAAGGATCTAGAAGCCCTAGCATTTTATGTCACTTGGTATTTCTTATCATTGAAGCAAATACAATTGAGCGGAAAATACGTAAACTGAAAAAACTTTAAAATAAATTTAAAAATCTTTAATTTAAAAGTGAAAAATGAAAAATCTTAATAATTTAAAATGGAAAAATTGATTCCGAAGTTCCTTAATGCTGGCAACAACTTCATGGCATTGTAGTTCGATTTTGTTTTAAAATTGTTTAAATTAAAGCCTAAGAATATGTACTTATCTTTCTTAAGGATCCTTAGGTAACCCTTTGTAAACTCTAGGGTAAACTTCTCCTTCTTTTCTTGTATTTGTTACTAGAAACCCCACACTAATTGGGTTTGCTTTTTGGAATATTTATTGTATTTGCTGGGATTATACAAATTATACAGATTTAATATCAATTACATAAGTATATAAACTAGGAACATCTCTACTGGCACTGGCTGAGGGCGTGGGTGTAGTAGGTCTTCTCCTCGACACCCCGCTTGATCACATGTGGGATCTTCTTGGGGACCATGCTGGAAAAGCGAAAGAAATAATGTCAGTAAATGTCGGAAAATTTATCTCTTGGGAAACCCACGTGATGCAGTCGATGATGGGACAGACGGAGACGCAGAGCGTGCAGCCCGTGCAGTCATCGTTCACGTGCGGAATGTGGGTGTCCTTGTCGAACTCGATGGCCTGGTAACCGGAGTCGGCGCAAGTCATATAGCACTTGCCGCAGTTGATGCACATGTCCTGGAATTATCAAGGAAAATTATTCAATTGTAATTGCAAAGTTTACAAAAAAAAGAAGAAAGGGGAATCCCCCCCCCCACTCACATCGTCGATCAGCGCCACCTTCTGCTGCTTGTTGTCCAGCTTGTTGTACGGCCCAATCCTCTCCAGTGCCGAGCCAATCAAGTCCTTAATCCTGGGCGCTGGCCTCGGTGAAGCTGCCTCTCCATTCGCCGTGGGATTCTGTGCTGCCTGCTCGGCATCCCAGAGAGCGCCCTTCTGGCTGCGCAGATCCGCCAGCTTGATGTCCCGCTGCTGCTGATAGGGACCAAAGAAGCCCAGGGTGACGTTGCCCTCGCCGGTTAGACGCACCACCGGCTTGCCCTTCTGATGGACTGGCGTGGGCGGCGACTGGCCGTCCCAGAAGGCGCCGTTCACCGGCGGCGGATTGGCCTTCAGGTACAGCAGAGCCTTCAGAGCCGTGCAATAGTCTTCGATGACAGTGAAGTCCTGATTCTGCACAGAGGAGCAGATCTGCAGCACCGTGGAGCCGGCCTGGATGAACTGCAGAGCCACCTCACCGGAGTCGATGCCACCGATGCCCAGAATGGGGAATCCCGGCACCCGCCTGGCTATATCCGAGATGGCTTTCAGGGCCATGGGTCGCGTGGCATTGCCAGAGACACCGCCATAGGTGGTGCGCTGCTCCTTACCAATGGCCGGCCAGGCGGTGGCGTCCGCCTTCAGACCCATCAGTCCCTGGACCGTGTTGATGGCCGATCCGCCGTCAGCGCCGCCGCGCTGAGCTGCCGCCGCAATGGAGGCAATGTCCGTGATGTTGGGCGTCAGCTTGATGAAGAACGGCAGCTTGACGGCCTTCCTCACCCAGCGGGAGATCTGCTCCACCAGTTCGGGATCCTGGCCACAGGCCAGACCCATTCCCCGCTCGCCCATGCCGTGGGGGCAGGACAGATTGAGCTCCAGGGCATCGGCGCCCGACTGCTCCGCCTTGATGGCCAGCTCCGTCCAGTCCGCCTCATTGAAGCTGCACATGATGCTGGCTATCACGATCTTCTCGGGGAAATCGCGCTTCAGCTCCCCGATGGACTTCAGCCAGTACTCGGCGCGCTTCTCCGAAATGAGCTCGATGTTGAGGAAGCAGCCCTGCTGGGGTCCGTACTTGTAGCCCGAGGTGGTGCCCCTAACGATGCGGGGCGAGACATTGGTGACCAGATCCTTGTCCAGGCCGAATGTCTTGGTGACCACATAGCCCCAGCCCTGCTCGAAGGCGCGCCGGATCATGGCCGTGCTGGTGGTGGGCGGTGCGGAGGCCAGGCCAAAGGGATTCTCGAACTTCAGGCCGCACATCTCCACGGATATGTCGACGGCATCGATGTCCGTGTAGAAGAGCGGCAGGGCGGCCGGCGTGTCGAGGGGTAGTCCCTGCAGCTGACAGTGGATGCTCCAGGCGGCTACCTTGCCGTCGTTCACCGACTCCACCGTGGTATTGGCCACGCCGGCCAGATCTCCGCCGAGGAACACCTGACTCAGGCTACTCTGCATGGTGATCCTATCCACGATGGGTAGCTCGCCGCGGAACTGCAGCGGAGCCAGTGCCTCCCGGACATCCGCATCCTCTAGGCCCGACCCGAAGGCCGAGATAACAAAGTTGGCCTTCAGCCGCTGCGTCTGCTCCTCATCCTCCACCCACTGGTCCTGGTCGTTCTGCTCCGTGCGGCAGAATTCCATGGCGGTGATGAGGCCATCCTTGACGATCACTTTGCGGGGACTCAGATAGGGCAGCAGCTCGCAGCGCTCGTCGCGGGCCAGCTCCACCTCCTCAGGGACAGCCCGGATGCCCGAGGAACCCTTGCGGAAGACCACGAACACACGCCGGGCACCACATCTCAGCGCTGAGGTGGCACAATCGAAGGCAGTATCGCCGGCGCCCAGGACAATGACGTTGCCATGGAGCTTGGGCAAGGCGGCGGATGCCTTGCAGGCGCACAGGCCCGGCTTGGAGCCATCGGACACCAAAGGCAGGAAGTTCTTGGACGTGTAGAAGCCATTGCTGGGCTCCAGGCCAGCGAAGATGGGGTTCAGCTTAGGTTCCGGCAGGCCAACGCCTACGAAGATGGCATCGTGACCCGAGGAGAGCAGACCCTGAAAGCCAATTGGATTTACTTATATAAATAACCAGGAATATAGAGAGATATATATAATACTATATACCTGAATGGTCAGATCCTTGGTGCCCAGGGAGCGGCCCGTCTCCACGCGAACGCCCAGATTCTTGACCAGATCGATCTCAAAGTTCACCGCATCGATGGGCAGTCGGTATTGCGGAATCTCGGCGGCGCTCAGTCCGCCCAGGTAGCTCCGGCGCTCATAGATGGTCACATCCCGATAGCCCAGACGCCCCAGGAAGGTGGCGCAGGACAGGGAGGCCGGACCACCGCCCAGCAGGGCGATCTTGCCGGCCAACGGATTGGCCTCCGCCTGCGGTGTCCGGCGCTGGCGTACGCCCATCTGCTTGAACACCTCGGTGGCGAACTGCTGCAGGCCGCCAATGTTGATGGGACCCGCCTCCGAGGCCTGCAGATTGCAGCCGCCCACGCACAGATCGCTGGTGGGGCAGACCATGCCGCAGGTGAGACCCAACGGATTGTCCGAGAAGATCGCCTTGGCGGCTCCGTAGAAGTTTTTGTTCGCAATGCTCGTGATGAAGCTCTTGATGTCCAGCTGGGTGGGACAGGACTTCTGGCATGGCGCATCCGCGCATTTCAGGCATCGGGCTGCCTCCTCCAGGGCGCCCCGCTCCGACAACGTCGTGTGCTTGATGTCCGAGAAGTCATTGGCCAGCGTGGTGCAGGGCGGAGCGGCATGATCGGCATTCCGTTTCCAGTGCTTCTTGTTCTCCTTGGTCTGCTTGGTGGGCACCACCGAGCACTGGGTCTTGACGCGCGGATTCAGCGACAGCAGGTCCTGTGGGGGATTCATTAATTTATTAATTAATTAATTAATTATATTCACTATCAATTATCCAAGAATTAGGGCGGAGAATCTTATCAAGAGCCAGCCACTCAGGCAATATCAATTACGAATTAGGAAAGTGGGTGCCCGACTCTGCGATACCCGGCAATTATTATTATTATATAAATATATATATATATGTTCCGAGTTGGAGTTGAACCTACCTCAATATCCGGGGAGTCTTTGCTCAACAATTGCGGCGGACTCATCTTGACGGCGGCTCTCCTGGAAGAAGAGAGAGAATGGTAATCTTGGATTAGGGCCACGTGGAGATTCTCAGCTTGCTCAACATCGTCTCTAATCTTTGTGTCTGCGGCTCTTATCGGAGCGGGAGCCCCCCACTTGAACGGAACCCAGTCGATCCTGAGCAGGCACTCTGTATCTATGTGCACATATAGCACCATAGTTCCTTATCATTTATAAGGGCGCTTATCATTTATCAGTCAAGGTTGCCGCGGACAGCGAAGATTATGGTTTTAATGTGGCACCACCCCGCTTTTTTGTTGTTTTTTTAAATAGTTTTTTTCTTATAAGTTTGGGTAGTTTTTTGGCAAAACAAAAACACCAAAAATCGGGCCACCCCGCGGAGATAACCGAGGGGTTAAGATTGCCTATATGGGGGGTCTGTTTTGTTTTTTCTGTTTTTTTTTAAGAAGTGTTTTGAGTAAAAATATATTATATTTTCATGCCTTAAAGCTAGGATTCTCAATTGGTTCTAGGTACAACTGAATAGTTATAGTTTTGAATAAAAAGGAGCGACAGAAATACATATTAATAAAGAAATATTGGCTTTTATTCCAAACAGAATGCTACTTTAGTTTGTTAATAACCTTTTGCGACTTTTTTAAAAGTAGTATTTTCAATAAGGTTTATAAAATCACATCAAACTTTAGAGAAAAATATTTTGTGAACCTTTAAGTAGTTTAAGTTAGGTTTTTAGAAGAATGAGGATACCAAAAAATGAGTTGGGAATTATAAGCACACATGCAGGATAAATAATTATGGGTAAACTTTTTGTAGTAACTTAACAGTACTTAAGACACTGAATTCCAGGCAAAATCCATGTTATTTCTTGTACTTTTTTTTGCGATATATAATTTTACATTAAAATCTTAGCACTAAATTCACCTTTAGTACTTTTTTACGATATATAAAAAATTTTTAATAAAAAAAATTAAAAAATTGTTAATAATAAGTAATAGTTTTAAGCCATTTTTTGTTAAATTAAGTCTGATTTTTAAATTCAACGTGACTAGTGCTACAAATATAAGTGTAAACTTGCTGTGCTAGAATAATAAATAAATAAATAATAATTTTACAGTAAAATTACTATAAAAGTTGGTAGACTTAACCATCCAAAAAGAAGTAGGATATAAAGGTATATTTCATAGCACTAAATTAACCTTTAGTGCTCTTTTACGATATATGCTTTAACACTCCAGTTACTGTAACAGTTGGTAGACTTAACCAACCAAAATTAGTAAAAAAAAGGGAATGTTTTGTAGTACTAAAAATTCCTTGTTAAACAAAACAGCCTACAATTATTTAATTTAAGTTAATTTAAAATTTATTGTGAGACCCAAGCTTACAGTACCTCACATTACAGGCTGTTAACTAGACTGTTAACCATCGTACAGACGGAGGCTGCTAATTAACAGCGTAACGAACATGTGCCGTTTACATTTGCGTTTATTAAATCGAATTTAATTTATTTAATATTTTGTAACACCCGCTCTCGCTCAGTTGCTGGCTCTCTTGGGCTCACGCCCTCCCTCTCTCTCTCTTCCCCTCCCTTCCCCTCTCTCACTCTCTCTTCCACTCTGTCTGATTAGAATTTTTTATTATTTTTGACATAATAGTTCAATGAAAGACCTAGCCCCCCTCGGACTCCCCTCATCATCTCTGCCATTATCAGTTTGATTTTTATGGTCCGGCAAGTTTCTGAATATATGTTTTCGTTATATTAATAATATGCTAATGTCAAAATGCGAAAAACAAGTTCAGAACTCAAGCTGTGTTCGTGCTTAGTTGGGTTTTCGTTCGTTTTTTTTTCTTTTTTCTATTTTTTCTTTTTTGGGCCACAAACAATGCGATTATCTCAAGATTAGTGGCCGAAATACATACCGATTTAGTAGGAGTTTAGTTTAATTTAAGAAAAGAAACAAAAGTAAGCACTCTTTAGTGGGCACAGAACAAAAACAAAAAAGTATATAGAATTAGAAGCACGAGCCGATGGAATAGGATTCCACAACGTAAAAAAAAACACACACGAAACAAAACGCACGGAAAACTTTAATTGGTCTTCACACTGGAAACGCCAAATTGAAAATGGCTCTTGGAGAATGATTTCGAAATCAATGTCGCCTCGGCCCGCGTCGCTGTCAACATCGCTAATCGCTGTCGACGCCAGCTTCCTACATTATCTACAGCTGTTACAGTGTCCATGGGCGTAGTGTACAGGGTTTAGAAATAAAGAGGGGGTAATTTCCTATTACTAATCTAAATTAGGTATTAGTTTACTTAGAGGTTAAAAAATTATATAATACTTACACAAGAAATTAAAAGACTGTGTTAGGGCAAGAAAATTAGGATTTTAAGTAAATTAAAAATTAAGAATGAAGTACATTTTAATGGGAAAGAAAAGGTTTAGAAAAATTAAGACAAAAGTTTGTCAGAAATTTTCTCAAAATCCTAACCAGAACAAAACAAAGTCCCAGGCACAGGTGAAACATAATTTTTAAATGTATTTCTTGTTTAACTTAACTAATCCATATATACATAAGTATATATAGCCGAAGGCCTTGCTGCCAGCGCTTTACCAACTAAGTTAGTCTAGTTTTGTAAACTTCTCTATCTTTAATAATAAATAAATAAATAAAATACATAAGTATAGTAGTTTTTCAAGCTTAAGTTAATTAAAAATTAATTCCTGAATAAATACACACAATATGCGTGTGTTGGAACCGGGTTCCTTTTAGGAACGACGCCCCTGCCAACACAACAATAACCTGCTGATTTTGCAGAAATGTCCAATCTAGTTGTTTACAATATTAGTACACAGTAAATAACATTTTATTTTATTTATTAATATTTTAGAAATTTCATAAACTCAAAGGCAATACAATCAGTTATTTTATTTCATTTTTATTACTATATCAATAGCTAAAATATTTTGTATGTTATATTAAAGCCGCTGGTAATATTTACTTAAGCTATCTGATTTTTATCTGTGCAGATAATATTTTTTTTCTAGGCGTGCCACACGATCGGCCCTCTTGTTTATTCAGTCCGTCTCTCAGCCTCTCTCAGTTTCGCTCTGCAAACTTTACATAATACGAGCAATGCCTTTTAACATAAGCGGACAGTGTTCCATATAGCAAATTCTAATATAAACTAAATTAAACTTTAAAATATACGTTATATTTTATAATAAATAAAATAAATACGAATAAAAAACTAAGTAAAACTCAGAGAAAATAAAATATAAAAATGGAAATATAAATCAATCACAAGATCATATCAACTTTTGTTACCATATCATTTACCTTTTCTATTTAAATGATTTTTAAAGACTTTCTTTAATAAATTCCTTAAACAACTTCTTGGCAAGGATTTTAAAAATGCACTTACTTTCTTCATAACAAGTAAAATTGTCAATCGAGTGATTACTGTATCCTAACATACATAGATTTGTCATTTAACAGCGCATAACAACCGGTTCTGCTTTACTCTCTGTTGCTGGCCCCATATTTGCTTAAAGCCACATTATAGTTGTTATTTTAATATTAACTTACCAAACTTTGGCAAAATTCTATAGTTTATTTATCTATTTATTAAAGAAATGCCTACCTAAGCACATCTGTTTTACGCAGTTTAAAGGCAAGGCAACCTTGAATCTTGTGGCCAGATTTTGTGCCATCCCAAAAGAATGCTACTTAAATAAACTTCTAATAAGAACACCTAAATTTACTTGTTAACAAAATTCACTCTCTATTATAAGCTTTATTTAAATGTTAAGCTAAATTAAAACCTTAGAAATTTATGTTTTGTATGTTTTTTTATAGGCACTTGTCCATTGTGGCATAAGCTTTTAGCGAAGAAAAACGCCAAAAAGTATGCACACAAAATGAAGTCGACATACACATAATTAATATAAAAAATGCTTTTTAATTTTTGAATAAAGGAAAATTGTCTAGGTTGTGCGTATGAGAAAGCTCACTTATGATTCCTTAATAAATACTATTTAATTTGTAAATGTATATATCCTGGAAGGCACTTTTATTTGGAAATCAGAACTTCCATTCTAGAAGATTGTTTATACTTGCTTTTCAATGTTATTAAAGACCTTTTCAAAATTAAAATTCATTGTAAAAAAAATATAATTATGAAAAAAAAAATAGAACATTTCAAAAAATAATTAGTGGTTAATATAAACGTATCAAACGCATAGAGAAATTGGCATTAACAGACATGAAAGAGATTATTTTTGCTAGACTTACGGTGCCTTTTATTGCTGTTTTTCCAGTCTTCAATGAATTCAGTTTTTAAAGCATTCATATTATAATGACATTGATCTTCAAAGACGTTATCCTTCTCAAATGAGTCTTAAGTGCCTTAAAATATATGAATACCAAGGCATTATAGGCATTCCATATTTTATATATTGTTTTTATTACTTTTACAAATCTCTAAACTCTACTAACAGGAATTGAAGCAATTTTAGGATGTTAGAATCGTATACCTCATAGAATAAGTAACTCCCAAATGCACAAAGCTATATTGAATTGACTGGTGATTCCTATCAATAATTATAATTAATTAAGAAATAATAATGACAATATTCATATATACCTTTACGGTTAGAAAATATCTTTTTTATTGAGTTCCAATGCTTTAGATGAAAAATAATATCAAACCCCCAAATATAAGTTATGTTTCTAGAGGTTACAAAAAAAAAACCTGACGTGATGGAGCATATTTAAATAAGATGTCTATTCTAAAGGGAGGTTGAGAGATACTTATTTATATAACGTTTAATATAGTTCCGAATTTATTGTTTACCTTTGCCCTCAAAACAATAATTCTTACTTAGCAGTTTGAGATTTATGAGCCAGTTTTGTTATGATATCTATCAATTTTTATTACAAGAAAAATATATTTTTGTTATAATAACAATAACCAACAGAAACAAGTAGAATTCACAATGTGCCCGGGCTTCTGGCCTATTTGGAAACCGGAAAAAATCTAACGATTTACGACTTGGTAATAACAATTTACGATGCTGTCTTATTTTTCGGCCATTAACTTGCAGACATTGTGTATGTCAAGTGCCGCCATTGGCAGTGGCACATGCCATTGGCAATAAACTTGAAATATGTATTAGCAAAATAATCCCCAGATAAGCAAACTGGCCACTAGCAGTTGCAGTTGCATTTTGTTGTTTTCTTATTATTTTTTTTTTGTAATTTGTAATTTGTTTTTGGCCCCGGAAAGGGGGCCAATAACGAGCGCAAGCGCCCCCCACTGGGGGGGACCCATTAAAAAGGCATAAATTATACGCGCCCGGGGGAGGCATCCTCCTGCTAGTAAATCAGAGCGTTTAATTAATATACAATGCAGGCAGGCGCACCATAAATTACATTCGAAATGCATGCCAAAATACGCATGCCAGAAGAGACCTCAACAAATTTTTAATTTGTTTCGACTCGCCGGAGCATTTTTTTCTTTTTGATTTTTTCCCCATTTCCATTTTTCCACTTTTCCACTTACGACTTACGACTCGTGTGGATTAGCAGGGACAGGGCCCATCAGGGCCCATTGTCACATCGTTCAGTCATTTTCTCAGAGGCGGCGACAGGGCCATTAAGGTTGGATCACTTTCAAAGAAAAAAAAAGTGTTGCAACCTGCAAGCCAACTAGACAGGGCCAATACCGAGCAGTAATAACCATAACTAAAACCTAACACTCTTTGTGTATATACATTTTATGAATATTTAAATTCTTTTCAA
The DNA here is from genome assembly GCA_018874675.1 of Drosophila baimaii. Taxonomy (NCBI): domain Eukaryota; kingdom Metazoa; phylum Arthropoda; class Insecta; order Diptera; family Drosophilidae; genus Drosophila; species Drosophila baimaii. The sequence continues at coordinate 16,291 of JAEIIU010055663.1, read as the reverse complement.
TATGCGTATTTAATCAAAAATTGCTGGCGTCATTAGTGAGGGATATTTTTTTATTGGCAAAATCCCTGAAAGACAAAAAAAGCGAAAGAAAAAGCGATTTCTCTGGTATTTCTGCAAATAGACTTATTAAATAAAATGTGAGTTCTTCTTCGGCACGTTAGTTGTCTAGACCTAGTTTTATATCCTAGACCTATAATTAATTTATAACATGTGTATGATTATTGGGGAAAGCAGAGTCCAAACAGAAGTCTAAATACCCTTACAGGAGGGAATAAGAGCTTACTAAACAGAAGGATTCCCACAAAAGATGGCTCAAAAATTGAGAGACCAAAGAGGAACAAGTCTAGATCGGGTCGCCTGATGTTGCATACCAAGAAAAAGTGTAATTTTGAGCTTGATTTTGTTGCAATATGGTTGTAGGGTGTCACTGGATCGGTCATGCCTATTTGTAACCCCTTGACGAGGGTATTTTTTCGGCTAACAAATGTCGTGTATGCGAATGGGGAAATGCGTGCAATTAATCAAAAAGTTGAACCGAGTGCAGCCCCACCTCCCACCTGCCACCTCCGCCTCCAGATCTCCTTTATTTATATGGATTTTTTGTATTTTATCGTTTCGTTTTTTTTTTTTTTTTGGATCCCAGAATATGCCATGAGCTAAAAGCAATATGTGATTAGAACATCCACATGCGACAAGCTCCGCCGAGTTTGCTGGTTCCTTTTTGCCTTTCATCTGACGACAAGACTGGACAGATATAGATAGATACAATATATTTTTCTTAGATTCTAGATAGATGGTGGATAGATAGATAAATAGAGAGCTGGATCGACGGATAGATAGATACATACATATATGCAGTATGTGAAGACGTCGGTCGGTGGTGGGTCATTTTCATCTATACATACAGCACATAATTTATTGGCATTTTTATTATAAATTTATTTATGATTTCTGAGTTTTCAAATTTGTTTGGCTCCTGCTGGCTGCTCTGCGGGCTTTTATTGATATTGTTATTGTCATATTATGCAGATACAGATACATGCTAGTGTATATACTATATATTTGCGCACATGTAGATATATATCGGCTTACTGTATCCCTCCTCCCATATACTATATATCTTTTCGCACAGCCATCTATTAAGATCACACGATGACATCGGCGAGCGGCAAAGACTCTCGAACAAATTGATGAGACAGGTGGAGCCGATCGGAACACGAATCTATATATCCATATGGGCGGGCCCGTGCAGGAAGAGCCACCATCTTCTTCGTGTCGCCGCTGAGCGTGCGAGATTTATTTAATTAATGTTTATGTAGACGATTTTCGATTTAATGAGCAGTTTACTGGGGCAAAACTGAATCAAATCGAATATTGAAAGCGGCAAATGGCAATTTCTCATTAGACATACTACATACCAACGCTACAACTAGCTGGCTGGCGATATATACTATATCAATTTATGAATATGAGAATACATATATATATATTTAAAATCGTAAAACGGCCGTGTGACTTGCCAAACTGTTCTTGTTGCCGTTGCCGCCATGAGGGGGGGTGGCACTACAGGGGGGAGGCGCTACCAGGCGGGGGCGCCGGTGGCAGAGTGGTACACGGCGGAGACGACGTTCGTTTCGAAGGCGTTCAAAAATAGATTCGGCCGCCAACTTTAACGGTCGCCCAAAGTCGACTGCAACTTTTAATGGCGAATAAAACAAATGCCAGGCAAGCAAATCGAATTAAATCGCATCGAAATTTATGAATAAGTCGCACAATGTTGAGGAATCGTTTCCTGAATGATCATTTTTGCCAGGGGAACAAACTTACTTCCCGATCAGTTTATATATATATTAAATATTGAATGGCTTGATAAGCGGGCTTTTCATTATCTTACTTCTCTAATTAATTCTTAATTCTCTGGCTTACTTACTTTTGTCTTTCTCTGATTTAGTTTTGAACTAAGTAATTAATTCATAAATCTCTAACTTACTTACCTTCTTTAGTCTTTCTCTGATTTAGTTTTAAATTAATTAATTAACTCTTAGTTCTCTTTTCTACATATTTACATAAGCCTTGTGTATTTTTTAGAAATGCTTTTAGAAATATCCTAGAATATTTCATATAAAAGTTGTTATGTTTTTGTGCAAGCAAAAAATATGAATATTTTCATTTTGAGTATTTTTTTTATATAAACTAGATGAAATACATAATTAAAAGAAGTATATTATGATCATTTGAAATAGTTAGCTATATAAATTATATACAAACTAATTTTAAAAATAAATCAAACTTCAAAATCTAAAGTTTAACCTTAACTTAACTTAACTTAATCTTGAAAAATCTCCAAAATCTCATTTCAATAGAAATATGCTTTAAGTCAGGACAGCTCCCTGTGCTCCTTTCCTTTTCTATATATATCTTGTGCCCATCCCTGCTTTAAGGCATGGTCGAGAGAGCTTTATTCCTCATCTTTTCGTTTTTTTTTTCTCATCATTTATGTCATGTTTTTTATTTATTTATCTAGAAAGGCATCAAAAATTTTAAGTGATTATTTTGAATCTATAAAATATAAAACTATTTTTGCTATTACTTTGGTGGCACGCGTCCGCTTACAAAATAAGATAGATAACGCCATAACACCATCAAATTTTAAAAGAAATTAAAATGTGCTTAATTTTGAATATTTTTCTGTACTTGTAGCGTTGGGATATTAATAAAATAAAAATGAAAATGAAAATGATCAAACGATATCCCTAGGTTTTAGATGTAATACCTTTTATACCCCTATTACTAGGCACACAAGGACTCCTGGCTCTGGCCTCCATTTAAAGCATATATATTAAGTCATTTAAGTCTTTGCTGAAGGACTCAAGCAAATACATTCCATTTAAACTGGATTAACTCCTCTTCTCTCTAGTATTTTCTGTATAATTTCACAAAGATATATAAACATATATACCTCTAGTCCGTTGGATTAAAAAACGTTTTAACAAAACGTCGCTGAAATCCCCGCCATGTCCACCCAACGAAAAGAGCAGACAGCTCTTTGGCAGACTTTTTGCACACTCGTCGAGTATAATTTTTAATTTATTATAAATAAATAAATACAAATACAGATACAATTATTTAATTTAGTACACACAACACAGAACTAGGTGACCAGGGTACTGTACGAGGGGGGTGGGGGATTGGGGGCTGGAGTGCGCGTATTTGATTCGCATATTCAGGACCTGATTCCTCAGCTGTGTTGGCCACGTCCTGGTTTTATGTTCTATATATATATCCATAATGGTTGCATATACATTTTTATAATAAACAAATAAAAGGTGGGGTTTCAAACATGTTAATGTGCAGAGTTGAAGTTGAAAATAATTTTTAAATAAATTTCTAGACAACTCAGCTGGTGAATGGGGCCTTGAAGAATAGGACTCAATACGGCAAATGATATTCCTGGAGGAGGGGTATGATATTCCCTAGGCCAGCTCGGTGGCAGCCTGCGGCAACGGGACAGGATCCGCTGCGGCGGCGGCAGCTGCGGCTGCGGCAGCTGCCTCGGCCGCCTGCTCTGCCTCAAAGGCGGCCAGAATCTTGTCCGCCTCGGCGGCCTTGGCCTGCATCTCTGCCAGCTTGCGCTGCTTTTCCGCCTCCTCCACCAGCCGCTTGGCCCGGCGCTCCTCCTCGCGACTCAGCGTCGCCACCAGCTGGGTGCGCAGCAGGCTGTCGCCCAGGCCCAGCTTGTCCATCACCTGGGTTATGTCCCGGCTGTAGCGCAGGCGCGTATTCGCTGCCAGCTCCTCGGAGCAGTCCTCGCGACCCTGCTGCAGGCGCTGCAGCACCGCAAACTTGGCCTCGATCACCACGTAGTTGGTGCTCGGGATGAAGGCGTCGCTCTTCTCGTTCAGATACTGCACCAGCGTCCGCAAGGAGTTCGAGTTGGCCTTGGCGTTGATGGCCCCGCAGGCGAAGTCCTGCGACTTCATCATCTGTGCGTGCGTCGACTTCTGCTTGCACTCCAGGCAATTGTAGTTGGGATGCGGCAAGCCGGTGATCTCCGGCACCACCAGGCCCGTGCAGTTCGTGTCGCGGCAGTACAGGCCCGAGATGTAGGCGCCCTTCTCCTGCAAGAGGGGAAGAGGCGATAGTAAGTCGTAGAAATATATATTATTTACTATTGGATATATGCGAAGAGATATAGTAAATGGGAGAGTCTGGCAAGAAACAAAACAAAAGGAAAGGAAGGAAGTCCTTTAAGGTAATAAATGTGTCTCTAATATATTATAAAATGCGATAAAGTGCGATAAAGTGCTAATATAATGTGCGATTTTTATCGATAAACAAAATATCCATAAACTAGTAATTGCGAATTAAATTTAAAATTATTTCTAGAGAAATTATCAACATGTAGATACCCTTTAGGGCAAACATGAATATGTGTACAAAACTATCTGCAATCGGTAATTTATATATTCCCAAAAGCCTAATATAAATTGTGATTCTTATCGATATGGAAAATATATATAAACTAATAATTTATTAAGTGTAAACCATTAAATTTCAAGTGAATATTGGCTATTTTTTTTTAAATGTTTAATAATGTTCAGTGCTTAAACAAAGCTATCGGTAATCGGTAATTTATCTATTCGCAAAAACGCTTATATAAAGTGCGATTATAATCGATATACAAAATATATATAAACTAATAATTTATTAGGTGGTAACCATTAAGTTTCAAGTTAGTTTTTGGTTATTTAAAAAAAAAACTTAAACTTAAACAAAGCTATCGGTAATCGGTAATTTATCTATTCCCAAAAAGGCTTATATAAAGAAAGATTTTTATCGATATGCAAAATAAATACAAACTAATAATTTATTAAGTGTAAACCATTAGATAGCAAGTTAATTTTTGGGAACTTATCAAAATATATAAAAATATAGTGCACCTGTGCTTAGCTATCGGCATTAATGTATTCCTTGAAGGCTAATATAAAGAGCTTTTCTTATCGATATATACATTTTCGATAAACTAATAATTTATCATTGAAATTTCAAGTGAATTTATGAGAACTCCTTCAATTTTTAAATACCCTTTGAAATAACAATGGGGAATGCACATGAGTGTATCGGTAATCGGCACTTATCTATTCCCAAAAGGCTAATATAAAGTCCCATTTTGATCGATATATATAAAATATCGATAAACTAATAATTTAATTATTTTAAGTTCATGCGACTTAATGAGTGTCATTATGGAACAACAATATGCAACTGTGTATTGGAACAACAATGCGGAATACCCATGAGTGTGTATGCTATCGGTAATCGGCATAATTGTGGGGCACTTGCAGTGCCATCGATCACTTCTTGAGATCTAAGGCAAGGAGAGCACTTGAGATTTTTGGCGCGTGAATCATTGGGGCCAAGTGTCTCGGCTAATGAAAATCTTTGTGGCATTGTTGGGATTCCGATTCCAGCTAAAAATAATCCGAAAACGGATCGAACAAGTAGTGATGATCTCCCGCTCTTTCGCTGCCATTTGAATATGCTCTATCTATGTTATTCTATATGTACATACATAAATACTTATATTCCGCGATCTGTCGGTGGCGATCTGCGCGATTTGCACATAAATAACAAATATGTCGCACATCGTGTGCGTGTTTTAATATTCGCTCGTGCGATCGATAAATATCCACACTCAGGTTGCTAAGGATGTGTCGGCCACGTCATCTCCATAAAATTCTCAATCGGAATCCGTCCGGCTATTTGCTCGCTCGTAAATTTCACCAGATAATTAATGGTTCCGATCCGTAGATTTGCTGAAAATCGAAACGGATGATGGAAAATCCGTGCCGTAAAATCCCCCTTACCAGGGGGGTGGAAAGGGGTGGGGTGGTATGGGAGTTCACTGAACTATGTACTTGGGTGGAAACTATAATTTAATTTATTGACCCTCCCCACCCCACACTCATACAGACACATGGTCACACTGCCACGTGTCGAAGTCAAGGGCACATTTTCCATACCATTTATTTGACATTTAACAAATTGGCGATTGGAGTTGGGTTTTTCTTTTTTTTTTGGGGGGGAATTAGAAAGAATAGAAAAACAGAACCCAAAAGAATATTTCTTTAAAATATTGTCAGCAGCCCACACAAAAAATTCCTCTATATTTTTTATGATCTACAACAAACGTAGAATCATAAAAAACATATCTTTAAACATATAAATAAGCTGATTTTCCTATTATCAGAATGCAAAAATACCATAAACTATATATGTATGTATGTATGAATGTATGTATATGATATTTCATTTTTGATTTGTTAATTTTTAAATTTCAGTTTTTAGACTAATTAGTTCAATATTAAATTAGTTTTAAAAAGTGTCCTTGGATAGTCTGATTACCATCTAAATTCTTATATTTATAAGTATTTATTATATTTTAATTAATTATATAATACACTTCCGCTAAAAAAAGGTATTTTTGAAGGGTATTCTTGGTACGTAACATATAGATTTTTTTAATAAATACAAAGCAGAAAATATGATGCTAAAAACAGGATTTTATATATTTAAAGAGCTGAAGAAAGCTATTAAGAGTGTCATTTTTGTGATAACTATTTTTTAACAATTCAAAAATGTAAAAAAAGATAATAAATACTTGGAAGTACTTAAATGCATCTAAAAGTTCATATGCCAAACTTTTATAGTACGAATATGCTTATAAAGATGATTTATAGAATCACAATACATTTTTTTAATATAGTATTTATTATATATAAAATCTATCCATGATCAATATTTCATTAAATCAATAACCTTTCAGCTCAGGGAAACAAAACAAACATTATTTAATTTATATACAGTCTCAGCCAGAATAAATCTAAATCTACGCTATCCAGGGGCTACCATTTATAGAGTCATTTTATGGGATTATTTAAGACAATTCCGAGGGTTTTCTGTTTAATAGTTTTCATGATTTCTTGGCCTCTGCATAGCGCCTCGCATTCTCGGCGAATGTCAAATGGGAAATTACGATCCGAGGCGCTATATGTGGCCATGGCCAAGAAAATATGTTTCTGTGTGATATATGTATATAAAGAACCAAAAGAACAACAACAAAAGCTGGCGAATCGAATAAAAAAATATAAATGAGACCAAGAGACCGAGCTAAATGGATATGGATGGTGGTTGGAGGGAGGGGAGATCGCGATCGTAGGAAATCAAAATCGAACTGCCGCGAACTGCCAACCCAACCCAACCCAATCCCAGAGATACATATCTGGGATCCACGAGTTGTGATCTGGAATTTTTAATACGTACTTTTCAAATATATTTGCGAGAAGATTAAAAAGCTTTCGAGAATTCATCTATTTATTTGTGATTTAATTGAATTGTTTTCGGTCTGTTAAAAATAAACAAAATTGTTTATAGCTCTGTTTTTGGCTATTATTAATGTTTATTATTGTTGTTATTATTGCATTCGCCTTGTTTGCCACTTGTTGCGCCTGGAAATCGGAAAAGCCAATCGGCGCATCGGCGAATCGGAAAATCGTCGGGAGGAAATCAATCGACTGCCAAGAACAACAATAGCCCACAACTTGTAATTAATAATAGGGGNAGGAAAATCGCCTGGGGCCGCGAGTTTATAATTGTTTTTGCCTGAATTTTGATGGGCGCAGGAAATCCTTAATGAAAGCAACCCAGTATATATATATATATATATTTTTTTTTTTTTGAAAGCCTGGGAAATTATCTTCTTTGATGGATCATGGGCGAAAAAAAAAAAAAAAAAAAGTTGAATGAAAATGATTACAGGCCGGGCACCTGAATCGTCTTTGATTATTATTTTCCTGGTCAAGTTGGTGGTTCCAATAGTTTATTCAGCTGCCCCATCGATCATCACTTGGCCTTTTCAAGGGGCAACGGCAACACATATGCCTTTAGTTTGGGGAAAATGCGCAAATCAAGAGGCCAAATGATACAATGTAATGGATCTTTGATCCCCCGGCGGGGGCATATTGTTATCATTTAGTGAAAAGCAAAAAATTAACAAATAAACAAAGGAAAAGCTATTTGAGTTCTGGTAATTAAATAGTTTCTGTAGCTATTTAAATGTATCTTTTGTCATGATTTGTCGCAGATTATCTATTAGAAAGTGATTTCGATAAGAAAGCGGTTGTCAGAGATTATACTATCTTTTTTTTTATGGGTTTTTATCAGCAGCAAATATTTTTTAAAGTATATAATCTTTGGTTTTCATATAAAAAGGTGTTGTTTAAACAGCGGAATGGACCTTTGCTTCTTAGATTGAAATATTAATAATAAAAACAATTATTTAAGTTTATTTAAAGGTGTTAATTAAAAATAATTTTAAATAATATAAGATCTATCTAAAAGAGCAGAGTCTTAATCTAAATTCTTCGTTGTTTTCCAAAGAATTGTTAACTTAGCATTCCGAAAACTAAATTAATTAAATTTGATTAATGTATCTATTTATTTTATATACCTATTTTTTTATTTATTCCTACTTGAGCCACATTCTGCTTTAAAATATCAGCATATTTGATTTTCTCAGAAATGACAGTTCTTTAAAGACCTCCCAAAAAAAAAACAACAACGTTCACATATAAAATGCAGATATATTCATCTGACTCACCACTGGGTTTGTCCATTGAATTAAAGTTTAATATATTAGTGTATTTAGGAAATATAGAATTAAATGTGAATACCTTAAGTCAGCACTTAAGCTATTATTATTTATATATTATATATTATTATATATTATAATTATTTATATATTAATATAATTAAATACTATTTTTATTGTAAATATTTAAATAAATATGCCCTGACACATTTTAATTAGAGAATAGAAATATATTTAATGCTGGGCATTTTATGGAACAAGATTTAAACTCCCTAAAATCCAACTAGGAATTTAAACAAAATTATTTCTCTGATTAATTTAGCTTAGCAAATATTTTAGAACCCCATAAGATAATATAAATATATGATTCATACAGCCACGATCAAGAGATTAGCACTAATGAGAGCTTCATTGAAATTAAACAAATTAATTTAAAATTTCTTGTCTTTTACAGGCCGCTTCGAATATGTCTGTTTATCATTATTTTAAAAAATATTTAGATAGCTTTAATCCTCAAATTATAAATCTTTTCAAAGGAAACTTCCATCCTACATTTATTTTATTTCAGTTTTGAGTTAAAGTAATTAAATTATAAATCTATTCGTAGGAAACTTCTATCCTATATTTATTTTATTTCCGTTTTGAGTTTCTTTTAACTTGTTTATCCTTTTATTATCATAACAATAATAATAATTTAACAAGATAATACGATTTCTCTTGATTTTATTTTTTGTAATTGAAGAGTTTATAAGTTTAAATTGAAAAACGCGACATGGTGCTAGAATTAGTTGAGAATTCTGGCGCCAAGAAGGAGATAAACCTGCGACTGGTGGCAGCGACTACATGTACCCCTTGGAAGTTATTTTATTGTAGATTTATTTTAATTTAATTTTAGATTATTAAAAAAATCAACTTAATAGGAGATAATAAATATGAATTTTTAAATATTAATTAATTAATAAATATTATTTATTATTAAATATTAATTATTATTCATGAAAAGCACGTTCTAATCTATCCCAAAAAATACAGTTTGGAACCTCAAAGATAATTGTAGTAATTATATTTTTTTCAAAGCTATTCCTTTGACCGCAATTGTACTGGATGGATGTATATGGAATATATGAATGATAAGATGACACTATCCCCTTACTCACCGTTGGATCGGAGCAGCGGGAGCACTTGCAGGTGAAGCCCTTCTTCATTTTGAGGAACAAATGGCGCGCAATGTTGCCGGTGAAGAGCTTGGTGTAGGTGGTGGTGATCTCGAATCCCTCCGGGATGTCGACGGCGGCCCGAACTATCATGTTGTTGGTCTTCTCCTCGAAGGTGTAGTAGGCGTTGGGAATGCAGTCGTGATTCACGACCCCGAAGAGCGGATAGAGGGCCCGGTAGTTGAACTCCTGATTGTCGTTGCTCCGATCGTAGGTCTTGTCAAAGCCATTTGTCCGCAGCACTGCCACGGTGCGGTTCATGAGCTCCACGATCTTCTTGTCGGTGGGGAAGCGCTTGAAGCACTTGGCCGCATTCCGCACCTCCGTGCGATGATTGTTGTCCAGATTGGCCTGCAGGCAGTAGATGAGGTCGCGCTGCTCCTTGGTCAGATTGATGGCCCGGGCCACGCACAGCAGCCGGATGATCACCGAATTGGCCACCTCCGGCTCGATGGGACCCCATGACTTGAGCAGCTCGCAGTCGACCCTGTGTGCCTTCTTCCTCGAGCACAGGTTGCACACGGGCAGGCCACAGCCCAGGCGGCACATGAACTTGGTGTCCGGCAGGACCACCAGGCAGACGCTGCAGCTGTTTAGGGCGTCCTCCTCATTGGCAGCCAGCCCGATCAGCAGCGGGCTGTCGCGGAAGATGATCTCGCCGCGCTTCAGGAAACGCGTGGCTATCACGCCGCGGCCGGCAATCTTCGAGACGCCAATCTCCCAGGCCGGATCCTTGTCCTTGAACGGGGCCAGATGGAGGTCCAGCAGCTCCGAGGTGCGTTTCGGGCAGATCATATTGGGACTAAACACTCAGTATAAATTGGCACTCAAACAAAAAAAGGGTATCGTAGTAGACGATCACGAACAGCGATCACAAAGGAGCAGGAGTTGCTGACGGCGGGGGATCAAGGATTAGATCAGGGAACAGAGCTTCTGGAAACAATCTCTGATCCGTAGTATCTCTGGTTTTTTACAAGAAATCTCCAATCTCCAATTAGTTCTCACAATCTCAAAACCGTTTCACCGATCGGTTATTTTCAAAGATTTTCGTCTCGTTACAGCTACAGTTTGTTTTCAAATCTCTCTGAATCGATATCCTTGGAACTGTGTAAACTCAATCGATTTGTGCGGTTCTGTGATTTGTTTTTTGAGTTTCTGGTTTTTGCGGATTGCGGATTGGTTCGCCTGCAGCGTTTGTTTCGCGACTGCCGTGAGTAAACTGTCGCCGTTTTCCAGCCTTACATGATTTTTATGTGAAAATTCAGGGGTGGGAGGCGGCCAGCGATTCGGTCCGCGAAAAGCTGAAAATTCGAAAAGCTGTCGACGCTTGCCGAAAGCAAAGCGCAAGCACAGCACGAAGATCCCCGATGACGATGATGGTGGGCCGAAATTGATCGAGCGGCGAACCCCGAATTCGTCGATGGATGGTTGGGACATGGCCACCACCAGGAGGGGGTATCGGATCGGATCATCAGATTGGGTTCTGGGGGGTGGAATCGCCCAGAGAGAGCAGGAAGAGATTGAGAGAGAGGGAGAGGGTGACGGTGAGCAGGAGACATCCTGGTGTCATTGTTGACACCGAAACAATCGGATGTCTGATCTGATGGGGAATGTCGGCCGGAGCTGCACTGAACGAAATTAAACGAAATTATATGAGATTAAATGAAATTAAACGAAATATTTCAAGACATTCTCATAAATTGTCTGAGGTTCTTCCTCTTTGTTTTAGGTTATTTATTGAATTAGTAGCAATGACTCATTAAAATTATATCAGAAATAGGTGGAATATAGGGAAAATACTTAGGGGTGTAAAAAAAATATATACACTGAAAGGAATGTGTTTACTAATGTTAGACAAAATAAAATTAGATTAACTATTATTAGTTAGAAACAAATTATATTTCTGAAAAGTAGAAAATCACTTTAACTGAAATTTATGGCAACTATTTGCTATTTTAATAATTAATTTAATTAATTTTCTTAATTTGTATAAGTTTTTTTTATATGTATTTTCTTTTATGAGGATTCTTATGATTCCCAATTGGTTTTGACAATAAGTCAAACATATACTGTGTTTATGGGTTTAGACGCCACTTCATGTATTGTGAAATAAACAAATGTTGACTATGAATTCGTGAATTCAAGAATTCATGAATTAAGTTTTGGTCTTAGGATAAACTTAAAAAACTTGAATTTTTCAAAGGATTTATTCGTTAGTTACGATTTATGTACTACATTTTAAAGTAATTACAATGTAAGTACATTTAACAATTTAAAAGTCAATTTTATGTATTCAAGAATTCGTGAATTCCATATCATAAACATAGTAATGGTAAAATAAGTTCTGGACTTCTGGAAAAACTTGAATTTATCATAAATATTAACCCTTAGTTACTATTTATGTAGTACACTTTGCAGTAATTACGCAGTAAGTACAGTTAACAATTTCAAAATCAATTTCATGTATTCAAGAATTCGTGAATTCCATATCATAAACATAGTAATAGTAAAATAAGTTCTGGACTTCTGGAAAAACTTGAATTTTACAAATAAGATTATCCGTAAGTTACTATTTATGTAGTAAATATTACAGTACTTACAAGACAAGTACTGTTAACAAATTTAAAAGTCGATTTCACGTGTTCACGAATTCGTATATTACATATCATAAACATTGTAATGAAAAAAAATGTTGTGTACTTCTGGAAAAACTAAAATGTAAGATAAATATGAACCCTTAGTTACTATTTATGTAGTAAATTTAACGTAAATAGTAAGTACAGTAAACAATTACAAAGTACAGTTACAAATAATTCCCAGTAATTCCGAGTAATTCGAGTTTTGTGCATTTATATTGAATATTACTTTTTGGTGCCTGCACGGTTGAATGGACGCCCGGATGGATGGATTCCCGGACAGGTGGACTTGTGGATGACTTGTCCGACCGGCGGATGTACACATATCCGTACATATGAAACGAATGTTCGGCGTGCACATATTTGTATACGAATCAGCATGGATTTGTGCACTTTTGACAGCGCTCTGGAGTTGCGCCAAGAATGCCACCCCTCCGGTCATCAACGGAATGATGGACGACCATCTCCGACGCCGCGCCGGAGGGGATTAAGCAGGAGGAGGTGGTGGTGGTGGAGGAGGTGGTGGTGGAGGAGGTGGCGGCGGGGCAGGCAAGGTGGATGACGGGAAATGTAGGGGTAAGAGGAGATAACCTGCCGGCGGCGGCCGCTGATGACTTAAGTCTCCCGACTTGGTCGATGTTTTGCACTTGATTAATCACAAGTACTTAGCCGATGGCCCACTACGGAAGTAACGACCCCAAGCAATGACCCTAGTAATGGGAATACAATAGAGGCTGTGCGTCTCTAGAGTATGAATAATAATAATATAAATATAATAATTTATTATAAAATATATAACATAATGTAATATATTTATCATAGGTACTACACTCTTATAGGAAAGCAGCGAATGAAAAGTCAACTTTTACTTTATTTTTCCACTAAACCATTTGTTATTGAATTTCAAAGGTGTGTATTTTATATTTTACTCCAGATTCCTCATCATCAAGCGAAGGCCTTATCAGGGCGATAAGCGAGGTAAACAGATCAGGGTCAGAGTATCATAAGCTATCACTATCACTGTTGTCACTAATTAAGGGGGTCCCCTATATAAGTCGGGTTTGGGCACGATCGATCCATCAGTGTTTTCTGTTTAGAAGCAAAGCCAAGAGTATCATCCGGAATGTTTGTCGCCAAGATCCTGCTTCTTTGCGCCGTCTGTGCCCTGGCCACGGCCACGCCCTCTCCAGTCGGATTTGGTGCCCCGCAACAACTGGAGGGCAAGGATTTGGAGGCATCCCAAAAGATTTTGCAGTCTTCCCTGGACAAATTGGCAGCGGGCGAAGGACCTAACTATCGGTAAGGATCTTAAGGTCCCTTGCTTTTAAATTTTAATTATTAGCAAACGCTTAGCTTTCCTATTTGAAGTTGTTGTGTTTAATTTCTTTAATATTCTATCTTCTTGCTTCTAGTATTTCCAAAATCCTGTCTGCATCCACGCAAGTGGTGGCCGGCTCCAAGGACTCTTACACCGTGGAACTGATCGATAGCAATGGCGCCACCAAGGTCTGCGATGTGGATATCTGGAGCCGCAGCTGGCTGCCCAATGGCATTCAAGTGACCTTTACCTGTCCCAACGAACCTGTTCTTATCAAGACTCACAGTTCTTAAATAGTAAAGATATTTTGTTGAACATAATTGCGTTTTTTTTTATAAAGGATTGGTTAACTATGTTCTGGGTTTAAGGAGTTTTTTTTTTGCATTAAATTATTGTTTTTGGGGAGATTAGTATAAATACAAACGAAGAGTAAGTCTATTATTTAAACCACTGATTATGAGTCTAACGTATTGGAGTCTGAAAACATTTTGATTATGGTATGTGGCTTATCTTAGCTTTCAAGTTCATGGAAAATTTGTCATCAAATTAAAGTAATCTTTATAGAAAAATATATATAAAATATTTATATATGTATAATATATATATATAAATGTTTTTACATTTTTTGTTTGTATTATTTTAAAGAACATTGCGATTATTACGTTATCATAGGAGAGGGGATTCCTCTAATGATTACTCTTGATTACATAGGGGGCTAGGGGGACAAAAATCATCAAAACCGTGATTACATATGGACAGTCCCTAAGGAGTAATATTTTCTAGCATACTTTGGGGCACCTCTTTAATTGATTTTAACTCCACAGCAATTTCTAAGGCACCCCTGCTTGTTCCATATATATGTACACCACTGTGAACGCCCACAGAGAGTGTACAGAAGGAGACTCCTATATATAAACATATATATATATATATAAATAAATAAAAAATGTGCCATGATTGTTGTATTTTTAATTGTTCGTGTACCTTAAGGCACTTTTGCATATAAATAAACGCAATAAAAAAACACAAATAAAAGAGAGTGAGGAGATCAGTAGGATTTAAACTTGTGTTTGATAGAAAACATGTTCTGGAATATTAGAAAGTTATATACCGTTTTAAGGGATCCCTTCGACGAAGAGGTGCGTATATTTAGACTTTAAAATTAAATTGTATAGTTAATTGGTTTTAAAATTAATGGCGGCCAAGGTGTGAAAGGTGCTGAAGACATCCATCGGAGCGTGTTGTTGTTGTGAAACCTTTTTATACCCACCCTGGCGACCGTGAAGCGTGGAAATGGCGCAGGCCAAAAACACCAAAAACAAAAAAATAATAATAAAAGTGCGACAAACAAAACAAGAATAATGAATACGACAAATTGCAAATTGGCCACTGCCACCACCACCACCCTCTCCTCGTCACCCCAGCGATGACGAGGGGGGCCCTCACGTGCATCCGAATTTGGGCCACTTCGTATTTCTATCTACATATTTCCCGGTCGCATTCGCAGATACGCCTTCCGACAGCACCAGCGGCAAAAACTTTAATTTAATGAAATGAAAAATAATGCCAAGCAAATCAAGCAGCGCAAAAAAACCAACTAAAATATTTGTCAAATAATAGAATTCGATGTATGCAAAATGGCTTGCAAAATATGCATTTGCCAAAAGCGAAATCTGCGAAGAAAAAAAAAAACAAAATAGCAACAACAACAGCGCAATTTTTTTTTTTTTTGGCGCTTTGACGCGTTTTTGCCGCGCTCCGCTGGCAATAAAGAATTTGGCGCCACCACTGGCCAAATCGACGTCACAAATTTGCCACCGCTGAAAAAATCCATCCCCAACCGCTCTGATACAATCCGATTTGATCCGAAAAAAACGAACGACACTAGTCCGCCAGAAAAGAGATATATATGTACATGTAAAGAAATTAAATAAATGTATTTTTATAAAACAAGTTAGAAGATATTGTTAACATTGCCTGTAGTATGCTTACTTGCATCTCAAAGAAATATTTTGAAACCTGTGGAAAACTCTAAATAAATTTATTTTTATAAAACAATTTACAAGAAACATTGTCTATAGTATCCTCATTGAAGTATATACGTTCCTTCTCTAAAAAGTATTTTAAATATTTCGATTTAAGTAAAGTAAGCTTTTTTTAGTGTAAAAATTACAAAAATGTGTAATTTAACTTGTATATCTAAATATATAGTTATATATATTAACAAAAAAAATGCCTAACACTTGTAAACAGTTAAAACTTCTCAAAGTACAAAAAGTACCTAAAGGTTTCCATTAATTTGTTGTGATTTAATAAATGCCTAGATCGACTCGCCTGGTACTTTGAACTCTCTTTTTAAAACCTTTACTTATATCAGCCTTAAAGATTTGCGCATACCTTAAGAAAGTATTTTTATACCCTTGCAGGGTATTATAATTTTAGTCAGAAGTTTGCAACGCAGTGAAGGAGTCAT
>JAEIIU010055661.1:0-60065 GCA_018874675.1 Drosophila baimaii | reverse complement strand
ATTAAAATCGGCCAACTATATCTGATAGCTACCATATAAACATATATGCGAAACAGGGTGTTTCGTGTAATTTATGCTCTTAGTATAAAAATCGTGTTTATTAAATAATAAATTATCTGCAAGGGTATATCAACTTCGGGTCCGCCCGAAAATAGCTTTTCTTACTTGTTTTTATTGAAGTTTGGTCCTTCGAATTCCCAACTGGTTCTAGCTCTCATTTCAATAAAAGACGTGGCCGGACTTGGATACAAAAATGTATTTATTACAATTAAGTACAAAGATTTGGAGTTAAACTTTGACTTGATAACAACAAATAAAATATGCTTGAACCAAAAATATAAATAAATTCATTTCCAAGAGAATAATAACATTAAAAGGGATTTTAAGCTCCAAATTACATAAGTACATAAGCAAGGTAATGAAATATATATATTTATATATATATACTATAAATACTTTGGAATGATCTGACAACCATGAACTGCAAGCAAAATACAATTTAAATAATTAAGAAGGAATGGAAATATATATAAACTAATTCTGTCTTTATAAATACTGTTCATACAATTTAATTGGTTTAATTGGTTTAAAGTTGATAATTCAGATATTATATTCCTTTGAATTTTTATATTAGATTAGGAGGAGTATAGTTTGCATTTTGAAAATAAAGCCAATATCCAATTCAAATTCATTCTGTTCTAAATTCATTTTTTTTTTTTTTTTCAGGGGTGAGGTATCTACTTGAAGAGGAGCGGCAGCCGGCAGTGGGGCTCCGTCTCGCTGGGATTGTCCGAATACAATGACATGGTCTTGGCACTGAGATCGAAGATGCCCACGGCTATGGTCTTCACCACCTCCTCGCAGCTGCCGTTTTCCCGCCACACACAATAGACGCCGCCGGACACATCGCCCAGCATGTGGCGGACATCCTGCTCGCTCATTGGCGGCTTGTAGCAACCAAAGGTGGTCATCCGCGAGACGCTGGAGTCGATCATCAGATCATTGGCCTGGTCCTGACGGATGCGATCAAATCTGAGAGGGGGTTATGGCATTAATTTCAAGTTAAAGTCTAAAAGTAAAGTCCAACTACTCACTGGTTAACATGGTAATTATGCTCGCCTACGGGTATCTCCTTGATGCTCAAGTAAGATTCATTTTTGCGCTCCGGCGAGGGAGCCATCTCCACATTATAGCACATCTGACGGGGATCTCTGGGGGTTCAATAGGGTTAAGTATGGTATGAATATATAAATGGTATGAATAACTTACGCCAAAAAGGTAAAGTTAATGGAGCAGGCATCGGCAGCTCCCACTCCTGCATCCTTCAACACCCTAAAGGCATCGTCCACATTGCTGGTGGCCAAGAGGGCTCTGGTGATGAAGTGACGGGCTGCAGGATACATAAAAAAAAAGAAAAACTAACTATAAATAAGGCTTAAATATTAAGTTTCCTTTTTCTTGAATATGAAACAGAAATTCACTGACTAAAAGTATGCTATAGAACCCAGATAAAAGCTTAGTAAATACTATAAATACTACCACTCACGGGTCTTTCCACTCCGCAGAAGCTCTGCACTGATGGTATTGATGCTAAAGACCAATCCATGATGATTCTGGTTCATGGTATAGCCAGGCAAGTGTCCGGCATAGCACAGGGACATAAAGTGCTCCTCCTTCACATTGTACTTGCCCTGCGGCTTGTCACTGATAATGTGAGCATCCACAAAGTAATAATGATTGAGGGTCTCGGTCAGGGCATCCTCGGTGTGGCCCAGCAGGCGCTGTCCGAAAATTAATAATAAATATTTTGATATTACTAAAGCCACAATCGAATTTCCTAATTATAGATTTCACTCACGCAATTTTTCTGGTTAACAATAATCGTGGAACAGCCAGTGGGTTGGTTCTTGCTACGCGGCTGGTGCTTCAAGGCCTGAGGCAGAATCTCATCCAGATGCAGCAGGAATAGCTGAAATATATCACAGAAGAGAGAGAAAATATATTCTGAACTGTATGTAAATAAATAAATGTAAATATTTATAAATAAAATAAAACATTTTAATTACTAAAACTCCTACAACAGCTGCACTTTGAGAGCTCTTTGGGAGCTGTTTTTAGGCCAATAGTAATAAGCTTTTTTAATGATTTTGGTTGCAGTGACTTACCGCTAAATTGTAACCCAAGTAAGACATTAATGATGACCCATAAATCGGACTAATTTAATGCACTCATAATGCGGCTAATTTGAATTATAAATACCCACCGATGGGGTGCCCACCTGAAGCACATTAATGATTAATCCAAACCAAGACAACGCACCGCAGCGCCGTACTCATGAATACTCATATAGCCAGATACTCACGATACCCAGATACCCAGATCCACTGTCTGGCGTTGGCCGGCGGATTCAGATGCGGCCAAGGTCGGTGCGATTTTTGCGTGCAATTAATTGGCGACGGGGCCGAGGGAGAGCAGCAGAAATTATAACACATTATCAGGTGGCAGGTGTAGCCAGTGATTCCATCTCCCAAGGCGGAGTCAAGCGGTAAGCCAAGCCGAGCCGAGCTACTTAGCCATGCTAATGGGCCCCGTCTAATTGATGGCTTCATGCGCAGCATACTTAAGGCCCCGCCATCCGATTCCCATTGGAACCAAAGAATTGGGTGCCAAATCCCAAAAAGAAGCCAAGCAAGGGTTTCTCTGTCACCTCTGTCTTTCGCCGGCTTCTCTCTCTGTCTTCTCTCGGCCATTGACAGCACTATATTTGCATGAATACATATATAACATACAATGTACATATGCGTATGACAATGACAAATTGGCTTAGTGAGTTATAAAGATTCATTTGGCTTTGGATTCTGACAAGCAGATTTGTAGATACCCTGACAAATGTGCTTGTATCTAACAGATACTTAGTATTTAGTAAGCTTAGTTATTAAGTCCGTAAGAAGCCCAAGGATCTCAGAGGCTATAAGAGCTAGAGCTACCAAATCTATATATTGTGTTGAATTTTGGTATACACATATGTATATATATTAAAGATCTTAAATTCTTCAATTTTAGTTTAATATGTTGACAAACTTCTGAGTTACATGAAGTTAAAGTTGCAAAATACTATCTATCTCGCTTGCACTTTTGATGAGAGGGAGGCAAGGGTTTGAGTCCCTGCTGGGGCCTTCCTAAATCTATGCTTTTTGGTTGTTATTTCATTTTTAAAATTATGTTTAAAATACTTTCTTTGATTTTTCAAGTCAATGTCAGTAGATGATATCGAAAATATAAACTTAAGCTTTTATTTTAAGGACTGTATATAGAATATATATTTCCCACTTTTTCCTATAACAGTAGTATCCTTTAAGTAAGGGTATGCAAAGACAATCACCTGGCCAAAACCGACTGGCTGTCTATCACATCATTCTAAAGACGCCGGCAGCGTGGCAGCGACGCAGCGCCAGCAAAAACGGAACTAGTTCAATGTCTGCGACGCTCTGCACGGTCAGCACAGTGAGCACTGGCTAAGGGCAACACGCCAGGCTACTGCCCAATTAGCAGTATATACGTATATTTTAACGCATTCAATTGGTTGTGCAAGCGCAATTACAGTGTATTAATTAAAAATGAATTAAGTGACCCATCTAATTGCACTGCCCTGCGATTAGGTAACACTCCATCGAACCCAATCGAATAAATGCATAAGAATAGTACAGTGGGGGCTCCCTAAGTGTATTTATATATTTTTAAATAAATATATTATAAATATTTAAATATTATCTATATTTTCCCTTTATTTAGGCTTGTATTTTGAGCCTAACTTAAATGTCTTTAATGAATAATGATTCTAGATATATTTATATACTTTTGAAGAAATGTTTTATAACTAAAAACTTGACTTTATCTATTCTTTTCCCTAATTAAGGCTTCTATTTTGAACTTAAGCTGCTGCCACCTTAGGCAATTACCACTGTACACGGTGCAGTGCACTCGCAAATTGCATTTAATGTTGTCATTGGTATTGGACAACTGGGCAACTGGCAACTGGCAACTACCAACTGGCAACTGCTGACACGCAACACGCGGCAAGTTGCAACTCGAGCTGGCTTTTGGGGTGCCAACACTAGCACTATATATACTATACTATATATATATATATATATATATATATAGCGAGATATACCCACTCCCACGACGGACCTTGCCGGGCGATTATTAGCGTTAAATTACAATATTTAAGTCAACAACTGGCCAATATCGCATTTATTGTATATTCATTTTAATGGCCATTTAATTATGCCCCATTCGAGCTACTTACTTATTAGCCAAAGTGTTTACAGTTTACAGTTGCACGCTAATTAGACACACACCAAACGGACTCACTCACCTTATGGAATTCCACCTCCGCACCATCGGCCACGCCCTCCAATTCCCGAATATATTGCGGAAAGCTGTCCTTCACCGATTCCAGGGTCTCGTTATAGATTTGCCCTGAAAAAATAAAAAATAAATAAAAAACACAAAAAATCACTGTGAAGCGTCATCATCTTGAGAACTCTCTCTCACTCCCATTCCGCGATACTTACTGCCTTTTGGGGACTGGAAGAGTGGTAAGTAGGTCTCGTTGAGGGGCTTCGATAAGATCAGAAAATTCTTGATCATCGAGCCGAATGTGCGACCCTGCAATTTAACAATTTACCAATTAAGCAATTAACATTTACTTATTTTATTCAAATGATTAAATGCTTTCCATTTCACAGACACACGATCTGTGCTCGAGGTGTTTGTTTAATGGATAAAAAAAAAAAATACAAAAATAAATAAATATACATACAATATAAAAAAAAGAGTCAACACAATGGAATCAAAAAACAGAAACATAATCGATCACGACCGATCAAGCCAGTGTAAACAAAGCCACCAACTAAGGCACACAAAAAAATATGAATAATTATCCAATATACTGAATACCAGTGATTGTTGTAATTCGAATAGCATCTGGGTGGGCGCACCAGCCCCGACACGGACGCATGGACACACGGATACGGATACGGACGATCTGGCGGACAACGCCCTGCCTTTGGATCCATAAGTCACCCACAATAAGTATGGGAGTCATCAAATTAAATCGAAACAAAAAGCAGAAAACACTCTCAAAGTATAATTTTCTCAATGGGAATATCCATTTTGTTTTTTGTATAAAAAGAAAGAAAATATAGAAAATAATCACAAAAGATGAGAACAATTTTTGGGGCCAAGTATGGAAGGTACAATAAAAAATAATGAATAAATAAGAAGTCTGAAATGCTATATAAACATCTTTTTTCTATCACATATATTTGCTTTTAGTTTTCATAATATTCAAAATTCAAAGATTCCCATGGCTGTTATAGAATATATATCAGATATCTGTAGAAAAGATTTATTAAGACCTTTTGGAAAGCTTTCAGCCAATAGCTTTTAAGCTGGGTTCATGGCTTTAAGCTGACTTTAGTTTCTTGTAAAGCATTGTTTTAAATAATAAAAAGAACAAAGTTTTAATGAAGTTATAAACTATAAGTTAAATGATTGAGTAAATCTCTTAAAAACCTGATCATATCTGTAAGTAAATCCTTTATAATCCTTGTATTATGAAGTAAATATAAAGATATACATTTAAATCCTAAAGTGTTCATCTTTTCTTTTATGTTTTCTTCTCGCAAAAATAAAAGATACTAAACTCAAACAATATTTTGTTATTATATACAATATAGTATACTTTAGTTTAATGTTTTTCCAAATAATTCTTTGTATTGATATACTTTTAAGTTTATAAAATATCTAGAATTAAAAGATATAAAAAGTCTTTTACAAATAAAGAGGTCCCAATACTGTGTAATCTGCCAAGTCCGCCTTCCTTATGACAGCTATTTGAAGAGTAAGCCATAATATTATGGAAAATACTATTTCTTATTATTATTCCTGGTACTTATTATATATTACTAATTTTTTTGTATCAAAATATCAACAGCTTATATTTTCTGCAAGTGCATACAATTGGCAAAGAATATAAAAAGAATTAATTTAGACAAAGCCACGAGAATCACGAATCTGCATTACTTAACGGCGTCTGGAGGTCCGGGACATGTCAAACAAATCGAGGGTTGTGGGGCTTACTTGTATATATGTATATATATATGCACATATATAGGAGCCATATAGATAAAGCCAATCTTGTGCTAATTTCTAAAGACCACAGGCCAGATAAAAAAAAAAATTGCGATTCGCTTGCAATTTTGTGGGTTATCAGTTGAAAGTAGGCTAAGATATAATAGAAGACCCACTTTAGGATGGGTTTTTACCAAATGTTTTACCATCTTTGACCCAATTTGATTATACCCAGCTGAGAGGATTAAGCTCCTTATAGGTAGATACGTATAACCCTACCTAATAAGGTCTTAATAGGTTATCGCTTGTGGTTAGTAGTAAATTAATTATTTAGTAAATTCATTTTAGGCTGCAAATTTCCCGAAGGATTTAGGCCTAAGCTATAAATAATTATCAGAACTATTCCTGATATTACGGATATTACGGATATCTTGTAGTATTTCATTCACAGCAGGCTTGGTGAAAATAAACACTAGAATCTTTGAATCAATAGAATATATATATACATTTACTTGCTGTTGCTGGGCTTCTAAAAATAAACTAGTCTATAAAGTTTACTATATTATATGGTACTTTTTTATAGCTAAGCCCCGCCTTCAATGCATTGGACTTTTTGTGCCCCAGAGTTCCCCCAGGTTCCTCTAAAAATATATATAACTTACAGAACTGACGCGAAACCCATTAAAAACTCTATCAAATCTAGGGTGAAGGAGAGTCCACCATATACATATGCGTGATTGGAGTGGCACACGACGTACACGAGTACTCACCATGTCGAAGCCCACCTCATAGTGGGTGCCTCTCGTGTAGAGGACGGGGACCGCCTGGCGACGTGGCAATATCTTTCCAGAGGACATTGTCCTGATTCTTTTTGAATGGGAAGGTAATTTCAAAATTCAATTTACGAGCTGTCCGGGCACTGGTTCTGTCTTATCGCCGGGGAAAGCTATGGAAAGCTCTCTTGCAATCGTTGCAAAAAAAAACAAGAGCAAAGAATATAAACAAACGAACAACAAAAAAAAAAACAGGAACAGAGTTGGCAGAGTCGCGGCTGATGATACGATAGGGTGTAATCAGAAAGTAATGAGTATTTTTAAGAGGCCAGCTGATTTGTTCTAGAGCGCTTGAAGGCAGAATTCAAACTGATTTGTTTTGTTTTGACGGCGGCAACGGCGACGGCTACGCTGCGGCGACCGCTGCCACTGCGACTGCGACTGCGGCGACGCGGTCGACGTCAGCCGTAGCAGCAGCGACGGCGGCGGCGGCAGCGGCGGTAGCAGCAGCGGCAGCTATATCGATTACAGCGTTTATTTTTTTAACCCATTAACAACCAAGAATACCTCGGGATACACGTCAGAATCAGACTGAGGCAAGGTAGTCAAGTTGGGGAACATAATTAATTATGATCAGGCTTTATGTGAACTTCAGTGAGATAACATTGATTTTGTGGCTTAAGTCAACAGCCGTATCGATCTAGCCAGAGGTATGACAGTCAGTTTGAGCTCCTGGATCTCATGAAAATCAGTTTTTTTTTGTAGATTTATGCGAAGTTCAGTGGGATAACATAGTTTTTACTGATCAGCATCAACAGCCGCATTGATCTAGCGAGCTCTATCAATCCGTGTTAGCTCCTGGAACTTGAGGCATACATAATTCCTAGGGACACACGTCAGATTCACTGATGAGCGAGTCAAGTAGGGAAAATATTTAATTATGATCAGGCAAAAGTTGAACTTCAGTTGACTAACATTGATTTTTTGGATTAAGTCAACAGCCGAGTCGATCTAACCAGAGGTATATGTTTGAAGGTCTTTTTGAACTCCTGGATCACAAGTAAATCTGTTTTTTTGTAGATTTGCGCGAAGTTCAGATGGATAACATAGTTTTTACTTATCGGCATCATTAGCCGCATCGATCTAGCCAGGACTGTCAAACCGTTTAAACTTCTGGAACTTGAGACATACATAATTCCTAGGGACACACGTCAGATTCATTGATGAGCGAGTCAAGTAGGGAAAATATTTAATAATGATCAGCCTTTATGTGAACTTCAGTTGGCTAACTTTGATTTCTCGGATTAAGTCTACAGCCGATGCGATCTAGCCTTAGGTATATCAGACCGTTTAAACTCCTGGATCTCTTGAAAAGCTATTTTCGTTTAGATTTATGCACAGTTCAAGGGAATAGTTTTTACATAGTTTTTACTAATCAGCATTAGCAGCCGCATCGATCTAGCCAAGACTAGCTTTAAGTTTTAGAACTAGAGGCATAAAGAGTTCCACAAATAAAGCCATCAGAGCGGTTTCGGATAGGGTATATGGAGGTCGAAACACTTGACTATCACGATAAGGATTATGAATTTTAATTTAAATAGTGTTCTTAAATAATACTATCTTAGTTAAATCAGTTTTTTTAAAGGGGGTAAAAGGTAAGTAATAAATAAAATACAAACAACAAAATCGTCCAAGTTCTGTTTGCTGTTTAATGATCCTATATTACGATTATAGATACATATATAGATAGGTAGAACAATTAATAATCATTAATATCTAGCTTATAATGTTCCAAGTTTAAGTCTATTGACTGCGGTCACCAAAAATAATAGGGTATATTTTTTTATTGTTTAATTAATTAGTTTTTAGCTTGGAACCTTACCTTTACGCTTACTTAAGGGGTATGGAATTCTATTAATAATGTAATATTAAATATTATGGTAAATATTTATTAGTATGTCTTCAATTTTGCTGTTACCATTCCGGATTATAAGTTACAAGCTTAAAAACTATTTTTTCCCATAAGCCACTAGAAAGGTAAGCCCTTTCCATATCATTTTATGGTGAAAGAGTATGGTACTATATAGTATTGGTTAATCGAATTCTTTTCTCTTGCGCATTGAGACATTTGGATATTAGAATGCTTTTGGCTGCTAAGTCAATTAGTCGCCGTCTAATAGGCTTTGCGACTTAATGCTTTTGTTTTATTCTCTTACCCTCTTCTTTTGCGTATACGTAATATGAGTGCTAGAAATACCCAATACACGCTCCCCCCACCACCCTTCCGCCGCCATGCTGACCATGAATATTTTGTATATTTTTATTTTTTTTTTTGTATTTTTTTGCCTTTTGTTTGCGTGTCGATATAAACACGTTTCTGTCGATTGTTTCACCGTTTTCTTTTCTTTGAATTTATTGCCATTTAACTGGGTTGGATTTGGCGGGTTAAGCGGGTGAGTTAACCCTTTTTTTCTGTTTTTTTTTTCTGGTAAATTTCCACGCCAAATGAAAAGCGTGTGAAACGACGAGGGAGAGATTTAGATTCATCATTATTTATGAGATTTAGATCGGTTTTGGGGCCTTTTTATGGCTTTACAGAATTTCCCGACAATCCAATGCGAATAAATTATATTCTCGAAATATATTCAATTGATAATTTAATTACCTTTATTGTATGCTGTCTTTTGTATTTTTATATTTTGTTTATCCAGCGAGAGGAGAGCTTTCCAAGCTGATGATGATGATGATGATGCCACAACTTTCTCAGTATCTCTTGGCCCATTAGCATCACAATTAAATGTTTTTTTTTTTTAATTTGATTAACTTTGTGGCAAAATAACACAGAACGACTCCCAGATGCTGCTGCTGCTGCAAAAAAAAAAAAAAAACTAAAGAGTTAAGGTGCCGATATTATATAAGTGAGAATACACATCATTAATGGGATGCGTAGCCATAATTTCCCCGGACTGCAATCGCTTCAGAGAGGAGAGTGGAGAGAGGAGAGAGAGAGAGGAGTTGATCGCGTCGCAGCTTTCATTATTGAATCTGCATTAACTTTCGTTAGTCTATGCTTCTTATTGTTGTTGTTGTTGTGTTTGGCTGGCGGCTAGAAAAATATATGTATATGGCGACGCATTTCAATAATAATGAAAACAAAAGTTAAAACAAATAAAACGCTGAACAAAACAACCGCTAGCGCGCTGCCAAGAAGAGAGTGAGAGTGAAAGAGAGATGCTGCTGCGCTGATCGAACGGTTATTACAAGAAATGACATTTTACAGTTGCTCAGGTTACACTCACCCGGGTGTGTGTGTGCGTGTCGAGCATGTGGACTTTGGGATACCGTTAGTTGCGTGGCTGGGGAATGCAGAGATATCGAAAATCTATACGATTGGTACGATTAATATTTATATATCGGTGAATATCTTTTAATCTTTTAAAGTGATTTTTGGAAATGCAATTTTTAAAGAAAGTAGAGTTTTTCTCCAATAAAAATATGATTATAAATATTACTATTTAATAATAATAAAATATAATAATACTTATAATAAAAATAATAATATTTAATAATTTTAGTTGAAGCGTTTAGCGAACTTGAGGTCATAAGATCGGCCTAGTTATTTATAGACACCACTATATTGTTTGATCGAGCACACAGATCGTTTGTAAGCAAGGCATCTTCGTACAGCTATTTTGACCATAACCAATGGTCCCATCAGCGAAGTTCCGCTTAACAATTATTTAATAATAATAATATAATAAATTACATACATAATATGTGAAACACTAGTATGTACATATGTAGGTACATATATAGCCGCAATCGAGCACCTCGTGTATCTTAGTGTCAAGTCTCTATAGCGTTCTTTCTTTGATCTTTACTAATTTCCCCATGAACTATAGTTCTCTTATCTTAAAAAGTGAGTTAATGTAAGGTATATGACCTAATTATATCCAAATTGGGAGCAGATATCATTAGAAATGGTATAGATAATTATAGTGCATAAAGAAAACAAAGCCCCTTTTCGAAAATAATTGTTATTTAGTTTCTGAAATAATAGCTTAAACTGTTATTACTTTTAAATCTAATCGACGTTAATTATTTTCTTTTCTTTTCAATAACGTATTGTATTTAAATCTAAAATGTATTGCTTTTTAATTTATTTACAACCTTTTAAAATTATCACGCTCAACCTTGTATTCATATAAACCTCACATAAAGTATTACGTTCAGCTTCCTAAATTCCTAAATCCTTATTAATTAATATTGTTTATTAATATTTGTACACCTCTTTAAAAGTGTCTCCTAAAGCTTCCTTACCTTACTTTCTCCTGAAACAATTAACGTCTTGAATATGGAAGTATAATTAATTTTTATATTTAATTTATGCAATTAAAACTAAGATAATACTTGTATATAATTTAAGAAGAGACTGCTATACTTTCCAAATAGTTTTTAGCACTGCAAAGAGTTAAACTATATTGTATAATAAATAAGTAACTTATTTAAAAATATTTTTCTATGGAGAAAGTGTATCTATCGATCGACCTCGACCCGCCGTGTTACGCATTTCACCCGCGGGCTCGTAGGTCAAGAGCTCGTCGTCGCCGGCACATTGGCTGGTGTATATAAATTTTGACAAAAGAAAGACTTCGGCTTAAACCGATTTCGGCAAGGCGGCGGCCAGAAGCCACAAGATGATGAGCACTCGACGCGGCGACATGGCATGGACTGGAGCCCTTCCGGCGGCAGTGCTGCTGCTCACGATACAGCTAGCAGCTGTCTTGGGATTTGGCAACGAGTACGTCCACATCAAGGTGCATGTGCCCAAGGAGGAGGCTGCAGTGGAGCCAGACTTGGGCGCCCACAAGGTTATCCACCATTACCACCACCATCCCCATCCACATCAGCTGCAGCGGACACGGGCCAGGCCAGGCCGACCCAAGGCCAGTCCCCTGCTGGAGAGCGTAATCCTCTCGGATCTGGACAAGCCGCTGCACATGAGCGAGCATGCGGACTACCTGAACCATGCCAAGGAGCTGGCGGATCATCTAGCCGAGACATATGCCAAAAAGGCACCGCCTCCGCCTCCGCCGGCGCCGCCAAAGAAGAAGGTGAATACGTATACCATCATCGAGGAGCAGCACAGGCCGCATGGCTACGACTACGAGGATCACCAGGAGCACAGTGTGGAGACCTATCGGGTGATTGAGTCGCGTCCCAAGCAGCAGCAGTCGCCGCAGCATCATCACCACCACCACCACCAGGCCGAGGAGGAGGACGAGGATGTGGGCTATCACTATCCAGCGGCAAAGCCACATCACCATGGACACCTCCATGGCATCGGCGCCTATGCAGAGCCGGCGCCCGTCGAGGAGCATATCGAGCAGGAGCCCGACCAGGGCTACCACTACTCGCCGCCACCCAGCCACGCCTATATCCCGCCAAGCCACGCCCACCGCAGCTCCAAGTCGAACCGTGCCCCGGCCTATACCCTGGAAGCGCCCGAGGAAGTCGCCGCCTTCGGATACGACTACTCCAGGCCCGCATCTTCAAGTGGCGGCAGTAGCACTGACTTCCGTCCCTCTGTCCAGGTGCCCAGCAACGATCCCTATGGCGAGGAGGAGCAGCAGCCGCTGGACACATACGGAGCGCCGCCATCACTGGCCACGCGACGTCGCCGGCCATCGCTGGTGGACTGGCCAGAGTCCACGGGATTCGGCAGTGCCGCGGCGGATACCTACAGTGGCGTCGACAGCTACAATGTGGGGCATGTCCAGGGCTTCGGCTCCAGTGGGTATCAGTACCACGGGCCCTATCTGTAGGTGGTGGTGTGTGTGCCTCGCCACCTCGCTTAATCTAAGATCTATTTATTTCTGTGTTTTTTTTTCCATAGTTCCGTAAGTTGATCAAATCAGTCCCAAGACCGAAAATTATAAATAAACAATAGTGTGGAATGACACACACACACTGAGAGAAATGAAGAAAAGAGCTCGGGCATCGAGTTCCATATAAATAAAGTATCAAAATAAGCAACTTTTTCCCTGGTTTTATGTCAGTTTCTGTCCTTGAAGTCTTCCATTTCATTCTGGTTTTCTTCAGTTAATTACAATATTTGATCTTGAGTTTATAATTCAAGCTAATCAGATCGAATGGCTTATTACTGCTTGATATAAATTGACAAATCGGAGAATGCCTTTATGATTTGTTCTTGATTCAAACATTAAAGTCCGGTTCACTTAGCATTACTTACGAAAGTACTTAATTAAGTGCAATTATCAGCCGACTATAAAAGCTCTCACAGCTGAAAATGGTAAACAATTTAGACATTAAAAAGCGTCTAAGTAGGTAAAGTAGTGAAAAGCAGGTTTAATCTATTTGTTAATAAAATGTTGCAGATGGTATTTAGCTGTTTTTTTGAATTAAATGCTATTTTTTTTGGTTTCTTTATAGCAAGTTAATTAACCGAGGGTTAAGCAAGGTTTCTAATCACTAAAAAGAAAAGAAAGAAAAAAGAGTTATGGAGTAGAAAGAATTATATAAAGTAAAAAGCAGGTTAACTCTATTTGTTATTAAAATGTTTGAGATGGTATATTACCGTTTTTTAAACTAAATATTCATTTTTTGGGTTTCTTTATAGCCGGTTAATTAACCGAAGGTTAAGCAAGGTTTTTTAATATCGAAAAAAAGGAATTAGGGAGTAGGAAAAATTATACAAAGTGAAAAGCAGGCTTACCCTATTTGTTAATAAAATGTTTCAGATGGTATTAAGCTGTATTTTTAAATTAAATGCTAATTTGTTGGGTTTCTTAATAGCAAGTTAATTAACCAAAGGTTAAGGCAAGGTTTCTAATCACGAAAAAAAGGAATTATGGTTAAGTAAAAATTATTCAAATAGATTTTCATGACAGTTTTGCTTAAATTTAATAGATTTAAAAGCTAGCTAGGGTTTCCTCTCGTATATTTAATTATTTTCTCACCATAATTTCGCTTAAAAACCGATGATTTGTCGCCAAAGTCACTTAGGTTAATGGAATTGTTCTAGCTGCTTGGCAGCCCGACCCCATTTCACGTTTCGATCTGACCTAGGGATAAGGATAAGCTTGGGTTCCAGTCGGAAGAGCTAGATACATAAGCTTAGTACACGATGAGCCGCGACTTGGGCCAGGTCCTGCAGTTCCATCTGCGTCTTTACCAGGTGCTAGGCTTCCATGGAATCCCACTGCCGGGTGATAAGAGCCCGAGTCGGATCAGGATGCGCTTGCGGGCTTGGAGTCTATTCCTGCTGGTTTCCCTAAGTGCCCTGGTGGGGGTGTGCCTGCTGAGTAACGAGGAGTTCCTCTATCGCGGCGACATGTTCGGTTGCGCCAATGATGCCCTCAAGTATGTTTTCGCCGAAATAGCTGTGGTGGCCATTTACCTGGAAACCCTGTCCAGTCAGCGGCACCTGGTCAACTTCTGGTGGCTCCATGCCAAGCTGACCCAAAGGGTCGCCGGGCTGGTTAGTCTGAGGACCGAGCTGCAGCAGTACCGGAGGTACTTGATCTGCCTATATGGCATGATGCTGTGCGAACTGCTGCTGCATTTGGGTCTGTGGCAATTCCAACCGCTGACCCGACACATACTGCTCTTCTGGAGCACCTATGAGCCGCTGGTGTGCATCACCTATATGCGGAATGTGCAGTTTGTGCTCCACATGGAGCTACTGCGCGAGCAGCTGGTCCACTTGGAGCGGGAAATGGCCCTGCTGGCGCAGTACTCGAAGTTTGCGTGTGAAACTGGCCGGAGCTTTGCCGGCTTTGCGGTTTTCCTGCGACGCAGTCTACTGCAGAAGCAGCGCATCTATAGCGATGTCTACGACATGTTCCGGTGTTTCCAGGGGGCCTTCAACTTCTCCATTCTGGCCGTTATGCTCACCATAAATATCCGCATTGCCGTCGATTGCTACTTCATGTACTACACCATCTATAATAATATAGCCAACATAGGTGGGGGGTCTCAATCTGTATATGGGAGGTTAAGGTTTAATTTAATGGATTTCTCTTCTCAGATTACTATTTAATCCTGCCCGCCTTGCTGGAGATTCCCGCCTTTATCTACGCCTCGCAGAGCTGCATGGTGATTGTGCCCAGGATTGCCCATCAGCTGCATAATATAGTCACCGATTCTGGCTGCTGCAACTTTCCAGATCTCTCACTGCAGGTACACCATGGGTTTACAATAAGTATAAGTTACTCCAATACTCACTCTATATATTCCTCTTTAGATCCAGAACTTTTCCCTGCAACTGCTTCACCAGCCTGTGCGCATCGATTGCCTGGGTCTGACCATAATGGACTGCAGTCTGCTTACCAGGGTGCGTATACGGAGAAGGTTCCTATTAGCACAGAGCCTATGATGGTGTATATTTATTGTTCTTTCAGATTGCCTGTTCGGTGGGCACCTACATGATCTATACAATTCAATTTATACCTAAATTTAGCACTCAATATATGTAGTTTTAAAAACAATTGGTGTCCCTTGTTCAGAGTAGAACAGAGCTCGCAGGGTTGGTTCTTGTTTCACTTGGAGTTCGCAATATGCATAGATTGAGAACGGAATCAAAGATCAAATTAAATCTAGTATTCTCTCTCAGTTAAAGTGTAAAAATAGACTTCGGTCTCTTGAAGTCGCTTGTTGTGCGGACAGAGAAGACAACGGGAGGATTGTGTGCCTAAGCACTCTGTCTCTTAGGAAACTAACTCAGTACCCAGCGTTGGATACAGCACAAAAAATGAGTATGCTAAAAACTAGAGCGCCTTTGGTTAAGCGTAATAACAACAGAAGCAAAACAGCCGATACAACTGCATAGAAGAGAGCCTCTCTTAAGAGTTCTCTCTCGACTCTCTCTTGGAGAAAAGTCTAATGATCATAGCGGTTGAGAATCTATTTTACCAACTCTAGTTCTCTAGTTCTCCAGCTAACATTTTACAAAGAAAAACCCCATAAATGTACATATTAAAGCTTTGTTATATTCATAAAATTATACGTAATTACATAAATGTATTTATTTATATTTATATATCTTAAAACAAGGAAGGGGGCATCGTTTTAGCAGCGGGATCGCTTAGTATTTATTTACAAGTGTTTCTGGCTGGACGGGGGCACATCGAGAAGGAGGAGGTTGCTGTGATGCTGATGGTGTTGGGTGTCCAAGTTTACATACTGAGATTATCCCCTCCATGGCCATTGCTCTTTTGTTTTGGTGTGTATATTTTTTTTTTAAGAAACGCTAAGAACAAAGGTAAGTAAAGTAAATTTAAGATAAAGTAAAGGATAAAGTACTAGCTGATGGCTTCGCATATCTATCTATATATATATCCGCCACATTTAAGACCCCGGGAATTGCTACAGACTACTACGGACTAATGCGGGGAATACGGGGAATATGGTGGTGTATGGTGTATATCTTGTGTGTGTGTGTGTGTGTGTGTTTGGGTGTGTGATGCCTAATCGTATTCATGACTCGATTCACGTTTCGCAATCAGATTCTCGCGCTCATCGTCATTGCCCTCGATTATGGTAATGCCGCCAGAGCCACTGCCATGATGATTCCGATTCACCGGCTTCACGCGATGCAGCGTCTCCGTCAGGCCCGACTCGGTGAGCACCTCCACCTCGTCGTCATCCTCGTCGGGCACCTCGAAGTACGGATGCTGGGACACCGGCCGGAACTTGTAGCCCGTGAGCACAAAGAACACGTAGGTGGCCATCTCACGGAACATTTCGTCCAGCCAGGCATACTGGAACACCACGGTCATCTGGAGCAGGTCGACAATGATGCGTGTGAAGTAGATGTAGCACACGATCATGATGTAGAACTGGCGGAAGAGCTTCAGCTTGCGCAGATTGATGGCCGCCTTGCCGTCCGAGGCGGAGGCCTCGTGCAGATGGCGAATGGACCACACAATGGGGAACAGGATGGCGCCGCAGCACAGCAGATCCACGAAGAAGAATATGTTGTGCCAAGTGCGGAACTCGGCGTCACTCTGGTCCGATTCGTCGGTGATGATCTGGGCCACATTTGCCAGCACCTGGAAGGCAAACAAAGATAATTAATAAAAAGTAAACATAAATATTTACCCGAGCAACTCACCTGCAGTGGAATGACAATCATAAAGATCTTCTTGTCCTTGTCAGACAGAATGTGCTTAATGAATGTCCAGCCCGTTCCAATCAGCACGATGGTGATGAAGAGCACGGCGCCCTTGAGGAGGTGAGCAATGTAATAGAGGATGGCCCAGGTTTCCACATGCTCCCCGCGCTTCTCGATGAAGTGATAATTGATGGAATGGAACATCAGGGAGAGGGATTTGAGGAACACCAGCACGGCCATTAGATAGTGGATTTTGTAGACGGTGTGCCTGGCAAGGGAAAAGAGTTCAACTTCATAAGAACCAAGGAAAAATCTAAGATTCTTTGCCAAAACTCACTTGCTCTTCTTCAGGATAAACACCCAGAAGAGACCGGAGAGGAAGAAGAGCAGGCTCATCATGAAATACAAGGCGGGCAGCGGCATCTCGCCTGCTGACAAGTAATTGCCATTGTTGTTCTCCTCAATGTCAACCTGAAAAGGTGAAGAATGTGAAATGGAATGAGCAAGGGAGAGGGTAAATGCTAAATAAAGTGCTTACAAGCCTGCATAATCAATTAATAAGCATTAAACTAATAGTTTTTATATAATATATAACCCCTAAACGATAATCAGATGAAGGTTTTTACGCTGGATGTTGATTGTGTCCCTGCTAGACCTTTTTATGCCTACACTTTCCACATTTGTGGACTTTAAGCATTATACCCTTGCAGAGGGTATTCTAATTTGTCCATGATGTTTGCAACGCAGTGAAGGAGTCATCTCCGACCCCATAAAGTATATACATTCTTGATCAGCATCACCAGCCGAGTCGATCTAGCCATGTCCGTCCGTCTGTCTGTCCGTCTGTCGGGTTATATGCAAACTAGTCTCTCAGTTTTTAAGCTATCGGGCAGAAACTTTCAGGATAGTATTATATCTTTTGCAAGCAGTATATATGTTGCAACGGCTTGAATCAGACTACTATATCTTATAGCTGCCATAGGAACGATCGAGAAAAATTTGCATATTTTTGCTATTTTTCAAGATATTTTAATGAAGCTTTACTTGTGCCTTAAGAATATAACTATAGCCACCTCTTAGAAATTTCATTGAAATCGGATTAATATATCACATAGCTGCCATAGGAAAAATCGGTCAAAATTCATTTTTTACGTATGCATTTTACATATTACATACATTTTACATTATACATATTTTTTATAAACGATAAGAGCACTTTGTTAAAAGTTTCATTAAAATCGGTCAACTATATCTGATAACTACCATATAAACATGTATACGTAACAGGGTGTTTCGTGAAATTTATCAAAATCTTTTTTAATAAGTAATACATTATCTGTAAGGGTATATCAACTTCGGCTCCGCCTAAAGTTAGCTTTTCTTACTTGTTAAACCTACACTTTTCATATTTGTGGACTTTAATCATACATTTTTGGGTTTGGTAAGATTTTTGGAGCTAGTTGGTGTCAGCAGAGGTCAGACACAGTTTGAATAAAAACGAGATAGAGAGACAGCAAGAAAGCAAGAGGCGAACATCATTAAAGATCCGATAACAATGTAGTCAAAGCACTTAGGGTGAAATGTAACCAAGTTAATCCAAGGAGAGGAATGGAAAGGATTAGGTTTTTGTAGGATATACTTAAAGTTTCATCTCTTTCGGTCCTATATAACTCCCATCTTTTGAAAGAACGTTTGGAAAACCCTACAAGGATTTCTTAACACATCCCAAGTACCCCAATTCTACTCACATTAAAGGACATAACCTTGCTGTGGCTATGGTAGTTGGGACAGGCATGGAAGTACAGATTGTACAGGCCTTCGTCACGCAACGTGGCCACCAGCATGGAGAAGTTGAAGCTGTAGTAGTTAACCCCATTGGCATCCGTCTCCTTCAACAGCGGCATTGTCGAGTCCTTGCACAGGTCCTCCTGGGATTGCTTAAACGAGCTAACGGCGTACAAATCGTCTTCGGATTCCGATTCGTGAGGCAGAAAATTATTGGCGACTTGCTCTTGGGCAGCCTCTGAATCGTCCTCTTCGTCTTTTTTGGTTTCAACAGGAGCAGGAGCAGGAGGAGCAGCAGCGCCAGCACCAGCAGCAGCGGCGGCACCAACAGCAGCAGGTGCCTCCACCTTAGGTGCTTCTATGGCTTCCTCCTTAGCGCCCGCAGGCTTGACTACCTTTGTGTCCTCTTTTTTGGCCAGTGGCTCCTCCGCTTTGCTTTCGGGTGTGACCTTGAAGGCGGGTTCCGCCGCCAGCGGTTTGGGAGCCACTTCCTGTTTCACGGAAACATTTTGCTGACCAGCGGCAGCTTCTGGCGGCCCAGGAACTTCTGGCTTGGCGCCGGCAGGCAGCTTCTTGGCAACGGAATCCTCCTTCTGGGCAGCTACCTCTTCCTTGGGCAACTCAATTTTCCCAGCCACCGCTGGCGAGGATAGCTTCAGGTCTGCCGGCGGTTCCTGCTCCGGAGGATCCTCCATGGAGTCGTCGGGATCCTCTCCCATGTAGGGCGGCACATCACGCGCCTGGCGAAACAGCACCGAATCACTGACCTTGCCCAGGCGGGAGTTGCGCTTGGTGCGGGCCGTGATGTCCTTGTAGATGTGCATGTTGGCCCATTCCGGCGAGCATTTCACAAGAACTCTGGCGGAGAGAGAGAGGGGAGGGAAATGAGCGGGTGGACCAGGGGAACACTAGCAGGGGGCGGCACCTACTTCAACTCCTTGAGATCCAGAACAAAGAAGAGTATG
Organism: Drosophila baimaii; assembly: GCA_018874675.1. NCBI lineage: Eukaryota > Metazoa > Arthropoda > Insecta > Diptera > Drosophilidae > Drosophila > Drosophila baimaii. The sequence continues at coordinate 40,269 of JAEIIU010055661.1, read as the reverse complement.
GGTCCGCTGGTCTGCAGCTTGGGCGGCTCCTCCAGAATGCATTTGTTCTGGTGCGAGTCCAGGTACGGATTCAGCTGGTCAATGGTGGTCTTGTCCAGCGACAGGCCCAACTAGGACGCAGGAGAGACACACACACATTAAGGACCGGCGGCAGATTGGGCATATAACCCGGAGGGGGGTTTTCTCACCAAATCCGTGGACTGCTCCTCATCGATGGTCAGCTTGCTCAGCTGCACGTCCAGGTGGCCATTGGTGTAGAATCCGAAGGTGCTCAGAGCGATGTACGGACGCCTGTCATTCTGCGGTGGTCAGGTGAACTTGGGTGAGTCAGGGGCGGCGGGCGGCGGAAGAACTGTACTTACGCGCACTTCCAGGTGGTGTTTCCGCGCCAGCACCGACAGCGGAGCGGCCAGGAGCGCGACCATCACGGCCAGTGCCAGTATTGATTTAACATCCCCGCCGGTGGAGCGCATTTCCCCCGAGTTATTCGCAGGTTTTTCGCTTATTTTCCCCGATCCGCTCTCTCTCTCACCCGTTGTCTCCCCGTCGTCTCGTGGCACTTTTTCCGGCGTACAACGAACTGCGGGCGCTGAGGTTGCTGCGATCCGGACGACAAGGTGTCAATCGATTAGCCCCGTCCACCGCTACAGTTCATATTATTCACACCTCGATGGGAGTTATCAATAATTGAGTAAATTACAAGAATTCAATTGGTTCTGCGGCCGAAACGAAGGTGTCTGTGTGTGTGTGTGATTGAGGCGGTGTGACCAAGAGCCAGGCAGGTAGAACATACCAAAACAAGCAGGTAGAACATACCAAAAGATACCAGAACAGAACAGCAATGCAGGGGAGGGGTGAGTGCCCGCCTTTAATTCAAATTTCTTAATTTCCTAATTAACTTTATAAGCAAAGTATGCTTAAGTATGCAGATCTTAATATGTTCGTATATATAAATTAAGAAAATTGAAATGAAAAGTACATGGATTATATAACTTGCAATTCTAATATTCTTCACATAAATGCCGGCTTGCAGTGTGACCAACTACGAGGTTGCCACTAAGAACGCATGCAATTCACGAAATACTGAATAGATGCTGCATTTTTCCTTTTTTTCTAGGGGAAAGAGCTGTTTTCTGTATTTAAAATGGCGGGGAGTCAAGTTCTCAAACCAATTTAAACTTATTTAAAATATTAACGAGCTGACGAGAACGTATTTTTTTAATTTATTTATTTCTGCATATACGTTTGCTGTTCCGGAAATTGTGAAAAATATCTTATTCAAAAAAAAAATACTGAATTTGGTCTAAAATGCAGAAAATGCAATAGTAGAATCCAGGCTTTCTTCAAATATGTTAATTGCTCGCGAATGCATTTCATTCTAATTAATATTTAAATATTGCAAATTAAATACAAATACATGGATATTACTTTCTTTTTAAATATTCCTCACAAAAGCCGGTTTACAGTGTGACCAACTAGTGACATTGCTACTAACGTGATATGCCGCACTTTTTAAATATTGCATGAAAACCACGGAATGCAAGAAAGTGTTCCTTTTATGTCAAGACTTTACTTTGAAGTATTCTTATTTTGTAAAATTCAATTATCTAGAATGAAATCATTAGTTGTTTTCAATTCGTTATTTTAATTTCGAATTTACGAGAATAATCTATACCTCATTTAAAATAATGTTAAGTAATAAAGCACAAAATTGCAACTTACTAATTATTTAAGTCTAATTTGTATCAAACTTAGCCCAAAATAAAAAAATGAATATAAATAACACAATAAGATTCAGACTAAAGCACATTTAGTGAATTTTTAGAAATTGTTTGTAGAAAACAAAACTGACAATTTTCAAAAAACAGTTTTTCATTTTTTATAAATTAATTAATTAATTTATTATTATCGTTACAAAGGTACACTACTTGGTTGGTGCAAAGATTGTTAACAGTTTTTAATTTATTATGAAGTAGTTTATTTATTTATTATTATCGTTACAAAGTTATCCTACTTGGTTGAGGCAAAGATTATTATAAGGGCTTAATTTCAACAATAATTTTTAGTTAGCCAATAAATAAAATAAAATACAAGCCTGTATTTAAAAGTAAAAAGAAATGGTGGAAAAAATTACACTGTTAGGCGTTGAGGTCAGCTTCCCTATCCTTCCCCGAGGCATGATTGTGTCCTTAGAGATGACCTTAATATTAGATAATAATAAAATAATTACTTTAGTATTGACCAGTCTAATCTACTTCCACTTGGAATCGGACTGAGCATAAATCTGCTATTATTATTCTATATTTATATTGTATTTTTTACCAGAAGCTTGAAATGTAGTGAAGGAACCAATAAGTACCTATCCCATCTATATAATTATTTTTGTTTTTGGCTTTAAAACTTTAAGAATCTAAAAAGCTACTTTGCAACGGCAAATATTTACAATTTGTGCAGTAAAAAATATATGTTAAACGTTCAAAAAATTGATATTATTAGCTGTATAATAGGAATTGCCATATCCATTGTCCATTAGATATCACCATATAAACAGATGCAATCATATAGAAAAAATTAGCCAATAAAATATACCTCAAATTCCGTTATAAGACTGCAATTCGAAATATAAATTCAAAAATGTCATCAGGAGAAAAACAACTTCTGAAAATAAACGTGTAATACTATACATATAGTAGACACAACATAAATGCTATATAAACTGCCTCTGTATGATGATGGTTTTGCTTAAACGTTTTCATATTTTCAGCTCTTCTTCCTCCGCGTTTCTTCTATGTGTGGCTTTTCCTATGGATTTTTCCGTTCTTTCATTTTCTTTTTCATTTCATTTAATTTGGTTTGCTTACTTGCTTATTTTTAAATCGAACATCGAGCATATAGAATCTAAAATTGGCACGCCGCGAGTTGTTTGTTCTTTACAAAATATGTTTGCCTGGCTGAATCAACCTGATTCATTCAAATCTAATGGAGCAGATTCTAACATATATCTTTGAAAATACTGAATAATTGATTTGAAATGCAAAATTTCTCCGAGCTGAAGATAATGCCAGTACTTGGCTAGGGGAATAATTTAAAGCTTTTTTCAGCAGGGTGATATATCCAAAACTGATATTGTTATATGAATTTGTTGTGTCTGCTGCACTTTTATTTGTTTAATTGGTATTTATATAAAACAAAATAATATTAATATGATATTGTTTTGTGGAAAAACGTAGGATATATAAAGTGGTAAAGAGGTATTACGAAAAATGTCGTGAGGGTAGATGGATCAGAGATCACCTTAATCCTTAATGTGCAGATAATATTGATTAATTAAATAATTCTTAGCCACTTTTAAATTAATCATTTTCTGGGTTGCCAATCCAGATGAAATTAAATATTTTTCCAAATATCCAGATCTCACGGATATTGTTTATGTTATCCTCTTGATCTATGCAGATAATTACCGACAGTGGGCCCGTAAACATCGCCGCCCCAGAAAGCTAACCTATAGATAGACACACATACATAGAAGTTATTTAAACAAATCCATACATACATATATATATGCGCATACTTTAATATATATGTATATATTTATATCGGTTGCGGACTTCGTGCATGCGATCGGCACTAAAAACCGAAGGCTACACAGACGAGAGCGCCCACACAAATGGCCCAAAAATAGAACAACAAAAATCCGAAACTGTGCTATTTGTTATTCCCTGATTCCGAAGATGATGCGAATTGAAATTCAGTTGAAGGAATACCCACCGAAATCTGTGTGTGGTTGTGTGTGTGTGTGTGCACACACCCACGTCTGTGCCAGGGATATTGGTGGTACTTACATACATTATATGGGGCTATTTATTATAGCCCGATGTGTGCCATAAGTTCAAAGTTGTTTATACCCATGGACAACGTTGTTATGTGAGCCAACAATGGTGGCCAGATGGTAACCGAAAAAAGGCCCGGGAAATCTGGATCCCTGATCATCATCATCTCTTTTGGGGGCTCCACATCCTGCTGCTCACCTGAGCCCCATTGCCATTCTGCAATCTGCTGCAATCTTTGGCAAGCAATTCGTAACACCCAGACCGTGCCGGACTACCCGTATCCAACGGATACAGCCAAAGACACACATTTCCCTCGGCACATATATATATATGTACATACATATATATAAATATATATATTATATATACGTATTTGCATCGGTGCAGATACAAAAATGTTCTAAATTTAAGAGAGACTGGCGCGGACTCGGTCGGCAGCCCAAAACGAAATCAAAACAAATGCGAAACTTTCCAACAACACTACATATTATATATACACATAAGAAGAGGCTTAAATAAGTACTATATTAAATAATAAACTACGCTTTGGCAAGGCTGCAAGTTATGGATAGATTGGTATATATGAATAATGGCAAAAATAGTTATAATTCAGTTTTAAGTGATCATTAAACGGCAAGGAAATGTATTAGAAATTAAAAATACAAAACCACAATATAAGCTTAATTAAATTATTTAGTTCTACAAGCAATGAAGAAAATAGTAAGCAAAAACATAAGAATAAACATAACAATTTAAATATCTTGCAGAAAAAATTAGTTATTCACTTAACAGTGCCGAAAAAGCCTCGTGAAATACATTATAATCAATGAATGAGAAAATCCTGCAAAAATCCTACATTTAATGTAACTTATATATTGTTTTCTTTAAAATTTAACTATTAGCAAAACTTCCAATTAATTGTTAAGCTTATTTATTAAAATATATTTATATTTATATAATAATTTATTACAGAAAGTAGACTTTGGATTACCAAACTTAAATTTACTGGGGAAGCCATGGCATCTAAGGTTTTCTGCTGAAATATATTTATTTATTTTATTATAATACAATACATCCAGTTTTTAATACTATATAATAGTAGGGGAAACGGAAAGTCTTTCAGTTTTAAAATGCTTAATTTCTGACACATTTTAAATGGATTTCCTTTTCATAGCATCTGCTGTATAGGTATTATAATGTAAAAGTTAGATGCAGATCGAAAGCTAACCGAAAAACGCCTAACAACTAAATCATTTACTTCAGTTTATATTTAAATTTATGATTAATTAATAAATAATAATAATAAAAATAATAATAATTATAATAATAATTATATAAAAACTTACTACTGGTAACTTTTCATAAAAATATATGTCAAAACTTAGCCTTTGTGAAAGAAAAACATAAATATGTTTGTGAACGAAATCAAGGGTTATCATCAGTACCTTTACCTATAGTTTGGCTACCAACAGGTAGCCCCTGTTGGGAATTCTAGCTTCTAGGCCGACTTGTTTGTTGGAAAAAGTTTTCGAAGTATTTATTGAAAAAAAAAAACACATTCCATCCTACCTTACCGGATTCGAAAATAATTGGGGTTACAGATATATAATATACACATATCATAAAATATTATTATATAAATTAATAATCATAATATATATCATAATATATTATTGAAAGCTACTTAAAGCTACTGAACTTAACTTACGTTCGAGTTATATTATTTTATAATGAAAGAGGAAAGAATTGGGTGACATTCTTTCTTAAAAAAACAAGCTACATCCTACCTTTCCTGTTTCAAAAAAAATTGGGGTTACAGAAGCAACACAAAGCTTAACAATTATAAAAAAAAAATGTATTTATGAAGCAACTTAACATAATGAATGATGCTCTTATTCTTTTATATTATATTTGAATCTGAAATAATAAGGGATACAATTTTATATTTAAACCAAAAACTATATAATTATGAAAGCTACTTAAAGCTAGTGAACATAATTACTTAAATTGAAGTTATATTATATTTGTATTATAATTGAGTTGGAAATATTAACTAACTAACTAGCGCCAAATAAATATTTATAAAAGCTACAGAAGTTAAACTTACTTCGGGTTATAATTTATTATAATTGAATCGGAAAGAATTGGGCTTACAGAAGCAACGCACAGCTTAATTACTAATCCAGAAAAATATATATATATTTATAAAAAGCTAATTAACATAATAACTAATGCTCGAGTTATATTATATATGAATACAAATCAAAATCGACAGCCAACGAAAGGTGACACAGGGTGCATAGGATACATAGATAAAAGTATTTGGCGAAAGTATCCAATACAATGGAAATGGGGGGAAAATAACAACAAGAATAGAAGAGAATAAAAAAAGAAAATCAGACCAGTGACGAATAGATTCAAGTGTTAGACAAATGGCAATGCGATGGGGCACCAAAGGCCGTTCGACGTCAGCACGGTCCTCAGATCTATCAGATACATACATATGTCTAAAGATACATATATATCTACATACTGTTTATACATATGGGAAAGTTGTAGGGCGTGCACTCTGGGGTTCAAATACTGCAACTATCCATCCGGTGGACCGTTAGCAATACTCAGATATATATGTATCTATATTCGTTAGGCCCATGTAGTACATGGTCCAGATATATGCAGCTCCTCGATTCTTAATGGCTGTGAAATTTATGTTCTACGATATTTGATTCCAAAAACAAATGTGCGCCTATTTACTTATGATCTCTGGCCATACATACTATGTGCTATATACTAGATTCTACAGATGTGTATATGGAGAGGAGGGGTGGCTCCGGTCTGCCCTCTCGCTCTGGCCAATTGGAGATCTTGGGACTGGGGATATGGAGCACACGGGTGCACGTACGAGTGTGTGTGTGTGTGTGTGTGTGTGGGGAGCACAAGTTTATGTTTCACCTGAGAACATTTTCCCCAACACCCAGCACACACACCCACCCACACCCACACCCACACCCACTTGTTGCCACATCGCCAGCATATATGCCTGGCCCGTTCGCACCCGTCCTTTTTCGCTGCTAATGCCGTTTTATATAGACAAAGTCGGCGCGATCGGCCAGATTCGTTGGGTGTGTGTGTGTGTGTGTGTGCGTGGAGGGGGATGCGAGGCTTTTCCGCGAACGCCACGAAAAATTCTTTAACATAACGTGTAGCAGCGCCTTAGATCGTCAGTCTGTTTAGTCGAACCGCAGCATTCGCTCCTACGACGTCAGCTGCTCGGACTTTAGTTGAGATTTCAATTTGTTTCTTTCTCCCTAAGTAAGTTTTTTTTTTTCTGTTCCTACTCTACTGCTCTACTGCTGCTTCACCTCCTCCTACTTCTACTGCAACAAAAAGAATCGAATAAAAAAAGAGAAAACAAATAGTGTGACAACAAAAAGTAACAAGAAAAAGAAAAAAAAGAATAACTCAAAAACCGAAAAACTTCAATGAAACAAACGCATCCTTTGAAAGGACACTTACTGTAGTCCTCGAAAAAGAAAAACCGAACTAAATCCCACGAGAACGTTTAATCAACAAATATACCAAAGACCTTGTCTTATATAACATATCACCTTTTTTTTCAATATTTTTTTAAAGTGCAAAACCAACACCGAAAATCAAACCAAGTGAAATATATTAACTGAAACAAAATGAAAGAAACTATACAATTACCTGAAACTCTGAAAAACAGTATCAAGCATATTTTCTGGTCCTAAAACTATCCTTCTTTTTTTTTACAAATTTTTTTTGTTATCTAAAAATAAATGAAAATGCTCCCCAGGCATTTGCGCAACAACAACAGCAGCAACAAAAGATACAACAGCAACTGCAACACCCAGAAAAAAAGGAGCAGCAACAACAATAAAAGCCACAAGGAATATATACATATATCTAAGCGACTCGAGTCGAGTCGATCCGATTCGATTCGCAGCGAACCGAAAGTGTTATATGATCTGAGAGGAAAATTCTCAAAATTTCGTTTTTCTTTTTTCGTTTTTTTTTTTTCAAGTTGTTTTTGTTTGTAAAAATAAATTCGTTTGTGGCTGTGTGTGTGTGTGATTTTACCTTGGCAAAATATCCAAGACTCACACACAGATGCGCTGCCAATAGAAAGATACAGATACAGATACAAATAACCGAAAATACACGGCTAAAGCTCGGCGCAGGCGCCAAAGATTCAGACATTAGAGAGATATATAGAATCAACCAGAGACACCCACGCAGATCTGGAGACTTTTGGAATACATATATCGTACATAGATATATGTAAATGGAAAAGCTTCGATATGGAGGGGAAAAACTAAGAGATATGTATACGGTATTATCCGGAAAAAGCGTAGGTAGCGTAGGTTTTACGAAACACTTTGCACAGAGATTTCATCCAACACATCTCCATGGGCTCTAGGATGAACTTGAAAACGTTTAGTAAAAAGGGAAAGAAGAAAGCTAAAGTAACATATAAGTAAAGATTAGCCCACAGGAAACCTTTTTCTATAAAATATCTGAAGGATATAATAATATTAGAATATATTATCCTTCAGAGATGTTATTCCAGTTAGTTGCCAAGTCAGGAAATCAGTCTCATTTGTTGACTATGAATGGAAACTATCATATATTATATATTCTGCATTCGATTAGTTCGAGATGATCTCAGGCATGCATTTTCGCTATATATCCCCCAAAATGACCCAGTTTATCTAGAGCTAAAAATAAGTACCAAAAAAATGCAGCAAATATCCAAAAAATGCATCCGAAATATGGAAAAGACTTTCCTGAACACATATAAATGTCATGCTCAATAATTTTGCGCTTATATATATATATATATCATATATAGTGTGTGTATAGGGTGTGGGGATCTCTGCGAATGGTATTTGACTTTCTGATTTAGTGCCAAGGTAAAAAAAAAAAAAAACACCAACAACAAAAGATACAACAATTTTCAAATTCTCTCGAAAAGAACACCGAAGCTTCTCAAGCTTTTTTTCGGGCGCTTTCGGCCATAGCTTTCGGCCAAAAGGGAAATTCAATACGTGCCCGTGCCCCAAAGGCTATTTTTAATACCAAACGCATTCAGAAAAATCGGAGCAAAAATACATAGATCAGACCATTACTGTCTCCCTCGCACACACACACACACACACACACATAGCCATAAACGAGCATATAGATAGGCAGAAAAAATTAAATAATTTTAGAGCGAAAGGAATTTTTGTTGTTGATTTTTTGTTGTGGAAGATTATGATGTGAGGACAAGCCAAGACATTGTTGCCGGCTAAAAAAAGATTGCTCTCTCTCTCTCGCTCTCGCTCGGGATACATATCGTATATGTATGTCTTATGACATGGCCGATACCGATGCCGTTGCCGATTGTATATATCTTATTTTGGGGGGACATATTCGTCTAATTATAGAGTACTATCAAGGCAATCAGAGGAAAAAGCTCACAACAAATGTTGTTTCTGTCTGGGTTGCTACTGAAAGTACAGTGAAACCTTGGAACAGTTATTAAAACTCAGGATCATAACCTTTTGAACGTTGTTGTGGTTGTTGCTGCTGCTGCTAAGCCGTGAGATCCCAAAGATTACTTGGATTATTTCTACATTTTAATTCAAAAAAGTACATATAATTTTGATTTAAAACGTAGATTTTATTTAAAGAATTTAAATATTAATTAAACAAACAGTTTCTTAAACGGATATTACACATTTTATATTTATAAAGAATCTGCTTAGGAATTAAAGACACAATTTTAAATATGAATTGTTTTTTTTTTCGGTTTGAGCTTGTATTTCCATTTAACTTCATAGACAGGGGTGCCCCAGAAATCGCTATGGATTTAAAATCAACTGAAAAGCAGACAAAAAGTATACAATCAAAAGAGTTCTTGACTTCTGACTTCTGTGGCACCCCTGCTGGGTCTATATAAAATGCCAAATATTATGCAAATAAATATTAAATATTAGGAAATATTAAAATTATACTTGAATACCTGTCTAACTCAACACTTCTCTTTTCCGCTTTATTTTTACAGGTTTTTTCAACCCTAAACCGTAACCATGTCCGACGATGAAGAGTACACGTAAGTATAGATGATTCGCCCAAAAAGATACGCAACTCAAATATTAAGTATACGACGCGTCTGAGATATTAAGTATACGCCGCCGTGGCTGACCGGCTAAAGAAACGAGAGGAATAATTGTTAAATAACTACAACTAGTGTTTTAATCTGTTAATAAAGTGAACATATTTAATTTTAAAGTGGAGTATCTCCGATCTAGTTTTGAACCCTTGACACCCGATTACTACCACTACTATGGATGATTTTTGTAAGACGATTTTTGCCATCACGTTGAGGCCATCATCCACAGCACACGTACTTGTGGCACCTATTTTGATCTGTACTCCTTCTTATCTACTTCCATGCATTTCCAATCCCTGAACACGATCCTAACTGTGAACCCAACAACACCACCACCACAACCACAACCACCACCTCCAATCAAAACCATGATCTCTGTTCGACCGACTGCTAATGTTGTCGTTTCGTTTCTTTTGAAATCAACAACTAATCAAACAATCAACAACAATTCAACAACAACCACACGACAATTCAACAACAACTCAACAACAATCTCACCCCTGCACTGTGTGCGCGTGCCTCCGTGTTTTGCACCCTGCACCCTCACACAAAAAAATAAAATAAAAAATAAATATTATCGAACCGAACCCAATCCAAAAATGAAACAAAACCAAATCCGTTTCATTACGAACTCCAAAGCAGCTCCGAGGAGGAGGAGGTTGTCGAGGAGACCCGCGAGGAGACGTAAGTACATTTTTGTTGCCAATTTTTGTCAACATTTTTCGTTGGTTTTGGTGCAGCAGCATAAAGAACTCGATTGGTGTTCACCTATGTCTATATATATTTTTTGTCATATTCCCCCTTTTTGCATATCCCTAAAAACTATAAATATTTTTTATTTTTGACACCGTTCCCACCACCACCTCCTCCCTTATATATGTTTTGTATTTTGTCTATTCAAAATTTTCTATATATGTGTTGTATGTCGTCAATGTTTTGCAAATCAACCAAACTATCCAAAAAAAAAACAACAATAAAAAAAGGAAACTTTTATTAATTACGTAGAAATTAATCCATTCATAAAACCCCGAAACCAACCCGAAAAAATATATATGTTTTGTGTATTCGTCTGTAAATAATCCTATTTTATTTATTAATTTTACACTTATGATTTTATTATCATTTCTTTGTACATTTTTGTTATTTATTTTGGTTTTTGTCTTCAATGTGTTGTTGTGTGTGTCTATAAAAACCGAAAAATACCTAAAAAAAAAAAAACAGCCAACAAAATCCAAATTAGAATCATAATTGCAAAATCAAGATCATGCGCAATCAGTAACGGATAATTGTACAAAATTTACTAATGGAACCCGAACCCCTCTAGTAAAAAAAAAAATACACCACTTCCACCAGCAAGCAGCGAGTTCATAGTCCACCCACACATTATTCCCCCCAAAAAAAAAAACACTGAGCAAAAAAAAATTGGCAAATTTTTGTATATAAAAAGCTATGTGTGTGTGTACCCCACCACCCCACTCATCAAAAGCTAAAAGCCCAAGCCCAAGCCCAAGCCCGAGTCCAAGCCCCAGCTCCAGCTCCAGCCCCAAACTCCCCGTTTCGGAACCTATAGCTTTCCACATTCTATATATCACTGTGTATTCTGTATACGTAACCTGTCTATTGTCTATCTATCTGTCTATCTATATATCTATCTATATACTTGTGTATCCGTTTATCCCGTATATCCGTATATGTATATCCCTCAAAAAAAAGACAAAAACAAAAAAATACATTTCCGAAGCAATAAAAATAATTTCCAAATTCTAAACAAAGACCGTTTACAAAAACGTTAACTTTCCGCCTATCGCTGGCCTGGCTTAGCAAAATGTTGTTGCCGTTTTTAAGACTTGGAACCTATTGTTGATACCAATTCTGTTTATCTCTCTCTTTCTCTCTTCCATCTCTGTTTGATCTCCGTTCTTGTTACAGGAAGTAAGTAAATAATAGTGTGAGAAACCAATGAAAAGAAGAAAGAAAGAATCCAAAAAATTGTACAAAAGCAACTAAGTCGAACGTAATTCGTATTTGAATCGTGTTTTGAATCGAAAACCAGATCCCCAGATCCCGAAAATCTTTCCAAATTGCTCTTATTTGCACTTTCCAAAAATTTTCTATGCTCGTTTGCCAATTTCCGAACAAAACAAAAAAAAAAAAAATCAAAAACAAAAGCAAGGCCACTTTTCTTTGTGTGTATATTTTTGCACCGTTACGATCTGTCCATGCATCAGAGAACCAGTTCCAGTTACCAGTTACCAGTACCAGCTCCAGTACCAGTTACCAGTACCAGTTCCAGTTCCAGTTCCAGTTCATACTGTACAAAGTCTCGTTGCTTGGAAAATTCGCTGACTTGACATTTTCTTTTTGCGTTTTCTTTAGAACAACAACAAACCAGAAAACAAGAACAAAACAAAACAACAAATACGTACTTACCAATTCAGTTACTTATTTAGTTCTCCTTTACGAATATTCTCCATTTTATCTTCTTCCTTCATTTCGTTTACAACAAAATCAAAAAAAAAATACAAAAAAAAAAACCGATCTATTTTGCAAATGAATTTTTTAAACAACCAAATGTTTTCTCTTTCTTTTCAACGTTCTTTTTTGTTTGAAAACTGAAATAACAAACAAATCGCATTTTGTATGAACTTTTCGAACCGAAACCCACAACAAAAAAAAAAAAAAAAAAACAATATCAATCAAACCATCGTGACTTTGTCAATTTTTGAAACACAAAACCAAAAAACAAATCGATCGATATATATATATATATAAAAATATCACCACCTCCATGTTTGTTGCCACCTCAATGCCTCACGTATAGAAAACCACCTCAGACACCAGCCGAGTAAGTCTATGTACAAAAAACAAATGTGAACAACAAATGAAAAACCAGAATGCTAACCAAGACTAAACCCTTAGTGTTATGTTAAGATCGTACCGTCCCCCCGATTAATCCGCCTGTTCGTATCCAGTAATCAGTAATAATACAAAACGAAAACAAAAAACCAAAATTTTTAGTATATAAACCAAATTCTAAACCACAAAAAAATAAGCAAACTAGTGTCTAGACTGTACGTACGTACCTCTGTACCAAGCGCTACTCAACTTACTCAACTTACTCACCACCACTCACCACTCTAGCCCAGTGCCATCTTTTTTGGTGTGTTTCAGTTTCCGTTTCCGTTACGTTTTTTTTTTTTACAACTAGAGTAGACTCGCTATTCGTAGAATGTAGAATCTAATGCTTATTCACATCAGCACTTTGATGGCTACTAATTGTATAAAACAAACTTTTGGAAAAACAATCAAAAATAATAATAATAATAATAATAAAAACAAAATCGAATCGAACAATAATAATAATAATGTGAATGATCTCGAAAACAGGCCGTAAGAAAGTCCGTCAAAATTCTGTAATTAATTTTAGTGCCTAGACATTACTTGGCGTAGTACTAGAGAGCTATCTAAAAACACTTGCTGGCAGTTCGACAGATAACTAATAGATTTTCTTTCTGCATCCCCTCCTGCCCGCCTGCTCCGTCTCCATCACGTGCCGCACCATCAGAGGAGAGGGCGACCCAGAGTTCATCAAGCGTCAGGACCAGAAGCGCTCCGACCTCGATGAGCAGCTGAAAGAATACATCAGCGAGTGGCGCAAACAGAGATCCAAGGAGGAGGATGAGCTGAAGAAACTGAAGGAGAAGCAGGCCAAGCGCAAGGTCACGCGCGCCGAGGAGGAGCAGAAGATGGCTCAGCGCAAGAAGGAGGAGGAGGAGCGCCGCGTCCGCGAGGCTGAGGAGAAGAAGCAGCGCGAGATCGAGGAGAAGCGCATGCGCCTCGAGGAGGCCGAGAAGAAGCGCCAGGCTATGTTGCAGGCCATGAAGGACAAGGACAAGAAGGGACCCAACTTCACCATTGCCAAGAAGGAGGCAGGCGTGGTAATTATATGAGACTCCATCAATGCAGCCAACTGATACGCCTCCGTCTCCCCCACCATCTGTCTCTCTCTCTCTTCCTTTTTTCTTTTTTCCGATTTTTTTTTCCGTTTTCCATTTTGTTTTTCTTTCGTTTTCTTTTTGATTTCATTTTTAATTCCATATGAACTCCTCATGTGTCCTCGCCCACAACAACATGCGATCCACACCACAACACAACACACCACACCACACCTCATCTTTTGATTTCACCACAATCGCTTGTCACCACTCCTAATCGTTAATCGATAATCGCTAATTGTTAATCGTCTGTGTTTGGCATACATCGATTATTATTCCTAATTGATCATCCACATTCTAAAATGATCATCCGACATCGTTTCATCGATCACCTACTATCGTTAATTGTTAATCGTCGGTTTTTGAACTCACCTCTCATTGTTAATCGTTTGCGCTCGCACAAATCGATCACCACTCGATCACAATCGTTAATCGAATTAAAAACACATTTATCGACCGCCTGGAAACGCTTGAAAACACTCTCACACTACAATGTGAAACTGAAACAACAAAACGATTCTCTGTTTTCTTTTTTCTTTTACACAAACCAAACAAACAAACAAACACGCATGCACACACACACCAACCAACCAACCAACCAACCAAACCAATAAACAAACAAACAAACAAACAACCAACCAACCAACCAACCAACCAACAAACAAACACAAATTGCAACTTACTTTGTCCGCTCATATGCGCTCTTTTCTCTGTGTGTGTCTATCTCTCTCTCTCTCACTGTTTGTCTCTCTCACCACTACTGTACCGCACGTACCACAAAAATCCGTAAAAAAAACAAAAACCAAAAACCGAAAAACACAACGCAATGTGTCTGCATCTAAAAAAAAATAAACAACAAATAAAAAACTAAAAAAAAAAATATTAAAAAAACATCCTGCGCGACATTGATCAAATCGAAAAAAAAAATGCTAAAAACAAAAAAAAAAAACAAAAACATAGTTGGGACTCTCGTCCGCCGCCATGGAACGCAACAAGACTAAGGAACAATTGGAGGAGGAGAAGAAGATCTCGCTGTCGTTCCGCATCAAGCCCTTGGCCATCGAAGGCTTCGGCGAGGCCAAGCTGCGCGAGAAGGCCCAGGAGCTGTGGGAGCTCATTGTTAAATTGGAAACTGAGAAGTATGACTTGGAAGAAAGGCAGAAACGTCAGGACTACGATGTGAGTAGCGGAAGATATAGATATCGATATTCCCAGATACTAATCCCCTAATCCTGACAGTTGAAAGAGCTGAAGGAAAGACAGAAGCAACAGCTCAGGCACAAAGCCTTGAAGAAGGGTCTCGACCCGGAAGCTTTGACTGGCAAATACCCGGTAAGTTTAACGAATCGCTTTGCCAGTGTGGCCAGCCCCTAACCCTAACATCCGGTTTACCACCCATTGCAGCCCAAGATTCAAGTCGCCTCCAAATATGAGCGACGTGTGGATACACGCTCATACGACGACAAGAAGAAGCTCTTCGAGGGTGTAAGTATCGAGTATATCCTTGTGATGGCAGAACATGCAACCTGCGGAAGGGGGTTCCTTTTTGGCTGCTTCCATTGAAAAAAAATTCTCTCAATATTATATGCACATATAGGGCTATAATACGGTCTATGCGGAAACCTTAGAAAAGACCTGGCAAGAAAGACAGGAAAGATTCACTCAGCGCACAAAATGTAAGCGTCCGGCGAACGAACGGACTCCACGTGTCACGTGTGTCTTTATGCTTTCCTTCTTCTATTATTTTATGTTTTTTTTCGTGTCATAAACTATTTAATGTTCTATATAATATCACTCTGCCGGAAGTACAGTCACAGTATAGTATAGTAGGAGCTTTGGGGTCATGCGATAGGACACGATTGACAGCAAATAACCCACCTAACGTCTACTCTTCTCTTTTTTATTTTTCTTTCTATGTTCTCATGTAAACTATTTTTCATAATTGTGTCAACTGTACTTGTGTGTCTTGTGTGCTCTGTGCTGTGCATCGAATAACAACATTCATTAAATTACACACACACTCGAACACTCGAACACCGAAACACTAAAAACACACAGGGCTGGGATGATATCACCAAGGACACGAACGAGAAGATCTGGAACGAGAAGAAGGAACAATACACCGGCCGTCAAAAATGTATGTACTGTAGATGAGAGATCAGAGATCAGATCAGAGATCTTAGGGATCAACAGGAGTTTTATTCGGCAAACAACAGAACTACATTAATCAATAATAATAATTTGTTCATTGTCGTCGTACTGTGTTCTTTGATTTAATTTTTTTAGTTTTTATTTTTATTTTGTATTTTAATTTTCCGTTTCCTGTGGAGATAAATTTGAGACACAAGTTTCCGGGTTCCCCGATTAATGGAGTATATCTTATGTCTTATGTCCACAGCCAAACTGCCAAAGTGGTTCGGCGAGCGACCAGGCAAGAAGGCCGGTGAGCCCGAGACACCCGAGGGCGAGGAGGACGCCAAGGCCGATGAGGACATCGTTGAGGATGATGAGGAGGTCGAGGAGGAGGTCGTCGAGGAGGAGGATGAGGAGGCCGAGGAGGATGAGGAGGAGGAGGAGGAGGAAGAGGAGGAGGAAGAGGAAGAGGAGGAGGAAGAGGAGGAGGAGGAAGAGGAGGAGGAGGAGGAGGAATAGACCACCACAAATCCACAAATCCACAATCCGCCATGTGGGCCACGGCCAGCGCCCCAGCGTCGCCAACCCACGAGCTCTTCTCGCTTTCCTTCACAACTTTTTCGTAAAAACAAACACTACATTTAAATACCAAAGCCAAAACATTTTAATAAAAGTAAAAGAATGAACTAAATAGTTATGATGATATCTTAGCTTATTCGCCAAACAACAACAACAACAACAACAACAACAACAAGAACAACAACTATTACTTGCTACTTCTAAAATCCAAATTGAATTTCTTTTCTATTGAACTTATCGAATTGAAAAACTCAAGAAATGTACGATTTCTTTTCAAATAAAACATCAAAAACCAACACCAATTAATAAGTCAAGCAACCAAAACCAACAACAACCAACAACTTTACCAACAACAATCAACAACAAACAACAACAACAACAAAAAGAAAAAGAAACAATCAAGATATTAAAGTGTGTTTTATGGCATCTTATCTATGAACAATTCCTGTTGTTTGTGTGCATGTTTGTCTGTTACAATCGGGTCTTCAAAGGCTTACCTTATAGGCCAACTTACTCCAAAGGGGGGCCAAGAGCTTGCCTGCCTTTAATTCCTTGTTTGGGAGGTTTTCTATGGGTTCCTAGTTCATCATTAGGGCTGGGCCAAGGCGTAAGTATTTGGTCTGAAACATATTCTAGAATTTCAGAATTTTTTTCAAATACAAAAACCCCACTTGTTCTCTTGCATAGTTGTCTTTTTATTTCTGTTTAACTTTTATTGTTTCATCTTTTTGATTTTCTTCTTTTTTTTTGTTTTTTTTGTTTGTGTTGTATAGTATATATAAGTACATATATATATTTAGCTGTTGTTTTGCTGGGATGTCATTATCAATACAATATTGTACAATTGGCTTAGCCTACGAAATGCACACAAAAAATCTTGTCTTGTGATTAGAATTAATTCGTTTCCATATTTTCGGTTTCGGATCTTTGCAGCGTACAGTGGTATATATTTATAATTATTATTTCTTTCTTTCTTTATTTTTTTTATTTTTTTTTGGATTACAATTGTCTAATTAATGGTTCCATTGGTTAAGAGGACAACGGGTGGGTATCTTTTGGGGGGGCGGGGACTTACAGGAAGGCGGATTATATAGTAAAGTTCCTTTGAGCTCTGATTGTCTGTCAGCTGCAAGTAGATCGTTAGTTTAACATTGGTGTTTGGGCTCTCATAAACAATAAAAACTGTCCTAGCTGCAGCAATTCCACACACAAAAATGTACAATATACATACATACCTATTCAGAGAGTTATACATACATACACGGAACAAGAAAAAAAAAAAACAAACAGCGTCTTAAAAGCTAGCAAAAATAGTTTTCACATTCATATAAATTTGATGTATATATATATATATCATATAGTTTACATATTAAATGCGTTTCACAATCAGAAAACTATTTATTGAATGGACTATTCCGCAATGCAACTTCACTTCTGCATAGTTTTATGGTTGTGACGCGCACGGCGGTTACACAAACACTTTTATATAAACATTTCTCCTCGGTTCCCTTTTTAGCGAGCAAGCCTTGAACTTCATTTTCCCCTCGTGTACGCCTTCGATTTTCTCTTATTTATTGTCAGCAATTCTCATTTCTCATTAAAATAAAAATATATAAAAAGTAAACATGCAGTGTTCTTTGAGCGCAAGTAAGTACATGAAATAGCCAATTCCCAAGCCACACCAGTTAGGACGGAGTGTGGGGAATCCCCTCTCTGCTGCTGCTGCTGCTTCCCTTTTCTTTTGCTACTAAAAATGCGAAACATGAAACTCACTTCAAAATTTAAATGGCTTAAAGCGAGGGAAATTAAAGGAATTCTTGTCAGCTTCTTAGAAATTACGTACAATGCATAAGGTAAGTACAAAACGCTTTAGTTACTAAGATGCTGGACCCAGCGCTGGGTCCAGGTTTGCTTGCCAGAGAGACAGAGAGAGCGTGCTCTAGAGCCAGTCGCTCTCTTGTAGGTAAACAGCGGCAGCGGCACTCTACATCTGTACGCACACATGCAAGCGCATTCTATTTTTAGATTTTTACGCTCTCAAGTTTGTGCGAACGAAGAGAGCGCAATTTTTGTCAGAAACAAAAAAAACTGCTTGCATATATCAATTCAAATATAAGATCGTTACTCATCTTAGTAGTTCCAGCGTTCTTAGTACAATATTCGTATAAAGCTTCTGCCATTTAAATCTGAGGTGAATTCCATTGAACCAGCAGTCAAAATAATGATTTTAGCTTAGCTAACTCGCTCTTCCTCATCTTCACATCCATACACATATACATTTAAAATCTATTACAACTCTCTCATATACATTTAGACATTCAATTAAAGGTATATATTTATATATATATATATATATTATGAATATATGGTTTTATTTAGATATTCTTTTCTTATTTTTTCTGTTTTTACATTCAGTCAATTCATTGCAACACAAATACAAAAAAAAAAAACAACAAAAAGTACATTTTCTATTCTAGTTCACGTCTTTTTTCTATTATCAGCAGCAAATATTTCATATACAATACGATTACTAATTGTTATTATTATTATTATGATTATTTTTGTTTTGTTATTTAAACTAAATACCTTAAAAGCTCTTTCATTAAAAATGTAACACGTTTTGAATATTTTGTTTGTCATGTTGCGTTGCTTAACCGTTTTGCAAACTATAAACAGTGCTTAACGTTCTAGTTTTACGCGTCCAAATATATATACCTATATAAAGATTCCTACCGATTTCCTTAGCCTGGGCCCATTAGACGAAGTTTAAGTAGAGTCAGCGGCAAGTCGAGATTCGTTCGTTAAATAGGGTTTCCTTTTTTCTTTTTTGGTAAAAAAAAAAAAGATAACATTTATATATTTATATACACAATTAGAGATATGAAGAAATAGAAAAAGAAACGGCACAAGTCTCTCAATAAACTTTCGTACAAAAATAGCTAAACTAAATCAAATTGCTCCTGCAAAGGATTCGTACACCTTCCCTCTCTCCCTTCCATTGGTTTTAATATTGATTTAACACATTTAAAATAGAATTATATTATAATGGACCACAGTCGCTACTCTGGAAGGAGGGTGAATTATTGAGAAGAGGAAACACCAGTGTGAGCTTAAGCAGCTTATCTGTGGACAGGACTTACGCTTCTAAGCCTTCAAATAAATTATAATTCGATGGAGGAATACATTTACAAGTCAAGCCAAGTCGTCCACACACACACACGGAGACGGTGAGGTGTTTACAAATTAAGATTAAATAAATATGGAATCAAGGGGATGAGGATACATATCCCTGCAACTTGAAGTGTGCTAGATGACTTGCTTTTCTTTTTTTTTTTGGTAACTCTTAAGAAGCATTTACACATATGTTTTATATATCCTGGCGCGGGCTAATTCAATTCAAAATTGGTTTCTTGTGTATCGTAATTGTTAGTGTTAGTGTTTATCGTTAGCTTTATCGTTTATCCTTATCGTTAGCCTGTGTTTCGTTATCAGTAGCCAAGGTTTCGTCGTTTCGTCTGCGGTCTCTGCCACAGCTGCTGGCTTCAGTGCTTGCCACGAGGCAGTCTTATGGGTATGTGCGGATATCATGTATCCGCCATGGGGCCATTCTTGTTCTCGTTATTGTTGCCGTTGCTGTTGCCGTTGCCATTCTGTAATGGCAGCTGCTTTATCGTAATGACATCCTTTGGCTTTTGATGCAACAATTCTTGTTCTCGTTCCGGTTCCGTTTCCCTTTCCCTTGCCCTCTCCGCCTCTCCTTCTCCTTCAATCTCCTGATGTTGCTGATGATGTTGCTGCTGCTGCAGATGCTGCTGCTGATGCTGCTGCTGCTGGTGTTGTTGCCGCTGTCTGTGCTGCTGTGGTTGTTGCTGTTCTGGCATAATTTTATTGACATTGTACTGATTATTGTTGGCTTCCTTATTATTGTTGTTGTTATTGTTGTGGTTGTTGTTGCTATTGTTAAAATCATCCTCGCTGGACATCTGCAGCACCTGCTTGGCCTTACTCTCCCACAGCATTCGATTGGCCTTTAGCTGAAAAGGAAAATAATTTATATAAATTAATAAAAACAGAAAAACCCCTCAAAAATTGATGCTTAAATATTCCCAAAAATGTTACGATTGGAGCTGTTTTTCCCCCTGATGGTTGCATAATTATGCCCTGCCCTTATTTCGGTTTCAACTAATTATCCTGCCACATGGCAACCACCATCGCATATGCCTGCATAATATGCCAGCCATAAATATATAGTCAAAGGCGCAAACTTTGTTGTTTAACTTTGTGAGCACATTGACAAAGTTGCACAAATAAAAGAATGCCAATAATTCTTCAACACCGCAGAGCAAAAAAAGTCCTGGCCAGAGTCTTTAGCTGTGTTCTCTTCTGGTTTTTAAATACACTTCTTTAATTAAATTTAAAGCACATTTTGCAAGATTTTAATTAAAACGATTTTTTTTAAAGGTTTTTCTGCTGCTGTTTTTAAATGCAATTCACGAACCATTGTTGTAGCAAAAATAAACCTTTTTTATTCCTTTCTTTCCATATATTTTTCACTATAATAAAATCCCCTACACTATGTTATTATTATCCAGCTCAGAGTGTATCAATGCTTCGCAATTTTATGTTATTTTTCCCACGACCGACTCTCTCTCTCTCTCTCGCTTGTTTTAAAATTCTGCATAAATATGAAATATGCAAATATGTTTAAAATATTAAATGTTTGCGGACACCTCGATAAGCGTGGAGCGGCGCGGCGCCCAGACCGAGCCGTCAATTAATTAAAATATTTGCCATTAACATAAATTAAGGAATATAATCAAATTGGCGGACTTTCAATTGATATTAATTGCATGGCCATGGAACGGAGGGGGAACGGGCAACGACGAATGGGCCATAATGGCAATGGGATAACTGTCCCGTGGCATTAAGGCTGGCTGGTGTCACAGGAGTGGCCTGTCAAGCTGGCGGGGATTGCGAAAAGTTGACTTAACTTTGCCCGGGACAATTTCCCCTTGACCCACCTGCGGATGGCATGGCATGCATGTATAAATTGCCACTTATGACATCAGACCGCCCACCGCCCACTGCCCACCACCCGCTGTCAAGGGGGCAGGCGACAGGCGGCAGCGCGGAAACATTGCAATTTTAACTGTCAAACAGAAATTGCCCCAGTGACAGGCCAATAAAAACACGCAAAAATCCGAAACATCATCGACAAAAAAAAAAAAAAGGAAACAAAAAACAAACGATGGGAGAGCAAAAATCGAGGTGCCAGCGCGAATCGAGTGTCTACATTAATTGTTTATATCCGCCTCTCAGGCTTAAATTAACTTTAAACAAGCTCTACAATAGCACAACATAATATTGTTTCAATGAGCGCCACACAAGGATCTTCAGGATCAAGAGCTCTTTGTTGTATCGGAAATTGTTAGTGCTAATATTGCAAGGAGGATATTTGATGTTAATATTTGTTGACCTTTTAACAATTGTTAAATATTCTATAACTATTCTTGGGGTATTAATTAAAGTTATTTTTTAGAATAAAGTCTTAAGAATGTTGACTAGGAAAGGAAATTATGGGTATTTATATAAGAGCAGGAAAATAATCGATGTTT
The DNA here is from genome assembly GCA_018874675.1 of Drosophila baimaii. Classification (NCBI taxonomy): domain Eukaryota; kingdom Metazoa; phylum Arthropoda; class Insecta; order Diptera; family Drosophilidae; genus Drosophila; species Drosophila baimaii. The sequence goes on along the minus strand of JAEIIU010055661.1, from coordinate 17,939 downwards.
TTTTGAAGTAAAAATCGGATTTTAATCGATTTACATCAATGTCTTTTTCAGATCTTATTTAAATATTTATCCTCTTGCAGAAAGAGTATAATATTATAATAATAATTTGGATACTTTTAACGTATTATAAAAATCCCCTTTTTTTCGATATTTTTGTTTGTTGAAATCGATTTTAAATCGATTAACATCGATGTATTTTAAAATCCCATTTAAGTATGTATGGCTTTGAAAAGGGTATTATAATTTGGACATTTTTTTATGTAAAAATAAAGCATTGTTTTCGATCTGATTGTTTCTTGAAATTGATTTTAAATCGATTGAAATCGATGTTTTTCTAAATTCTATTCAAAATTGTTTGCCGTTGCAAAGAGTATATAAATTTTGATATTTTTAAAGTAATAATAAAATAATCTCGAAGTCAACAACACCACCAGACAACTCAATTCAGACATAAGTGTTTTAAGCAAATCAGACTCTAAGTTTTAAGTCTATTTAACCATTATTTCTAACAAAAAATACACACAAATCTTTCGTTTTTTAAACCACAATTGGTTAATTATATAAGGAATACATATATCCTGTAAATATTTGCTGTAAATATATTTAAACTATGCGGCAAGGCAAAAAAACAACCCTTACTTCCCCCTCTTCTCCCTGCTTCTGCTGCAATTTATATAAAAAGGGACATCCCCCTCCTGAGCTGGGCGCCAAAACAAACAAAACAAAAACAAATATATGAAAAAGAAATAATAATAAAAAAAAGAAAGAAAATGAACGCAGGGAGGTGATAAAAAAATCAACGGGGAGATAACTCAACTTGAGTTAACTCAACTCCACTCCACTCAAGTCGCGTGGAGTGGCGCGGAGTAACGAGGAGTGGACTAATTAATTAGCAGCTAATTTAACGCATCGCTGCGCCGGACATAACTCAGCAGGATGCACTTGCAAACAGAGACAGCGACGACGGCGACGGCGAGGGCGATGGCGGGCAGGCAAAAAGGATAAGAGAGCAGGCGCCAGTGGGTGGTGGCAGGCGAAAAGGACTTTTGGTCAGTAAATTGGCCAAGTAAACCGAAAATTGCAATTAAATGTTAGCCGAAAATGCTGTCGACTAGCCACAGGCGACATCTGTGTTGCTGGAATAATATTTAAGTGGCTTAAATTAACAACAAAATAAACTCTCTCTCTCTCTCTGTGTGTGTGTGTGTGTGTGTGCAAATCCCTTGCAGCACAGCATCATGTATATTAATTCCTTATAATTCATGACTCATGATGAAAATATATTCAAATTACAAATTCAAATGCAGGCAGGCTCATGCCTTTTTAATTGATTTTCTATGCAAATTTTATGCAAGCCTGAGTCCGCTATAAAAAGCCTAGCAGAAATATTAAAAAAAAACATTGCAGCGCAGTTAATATAATCACGATTATTTATGAACTATATATAATATAATTTAAGGGTTTTTTATGTGGATAAGCTAGGAAAAAAAACCAATCTAGGGCTTAATTCAATTAGCTTTTCTACGGATAATATATGTATATTTATTTTCTTACAAAAAATAGGCTATTTAAAAGAACCAAAACAAGGAAGCTGACTTCGGAAAGCCGATGTTTGAATACCCTTTGTAGTTTGCCATTTGAGCCAACAGTTACTAAGGCAGCTATATGACATACATAGTTTACCGACCTCGATTGAGTGAAAAAGAAACATTATATAATGTAACTGTTGTATAACATATTCTTCTGACTAAAAATATAATACCCTGCAGGGTTAAATAAACATATCTAAGTTGATAAAACATTTATTTCAATTCGGAAAGCTTTTCTGTATTAGTTTTTGTTACGTTAATAAATCTAAATGAGTTTAACAATTTTTAATTTATACACTTTTGAAAATTTTAATGAATTTATAAAGTTTTGAAAACAATGTATATGAATGTATATGTATATGTATTTTTTTTTTCATTTTTATTTGTTAAATATTGCATTATTTATTAAGATTTAAAAGGCAAGTTGGAAAATATATTACATTTGGCAATCATACACATTTAAAAAAAAAAAATGCTTCCAAAAAGATCTAAAAAATGGGACTTTAAATCGATATTTATCGACATTTTTATAAAAACAAAATTGTTTTGATTGTCAGCTTCCTGAGATAGTCGTCCGATTTGTTTAAATTTAATTTCTTAGTTGCGAAATCATAAATATGCCCGACGCAGATATTAAAAAAAAAGAGGAAAATAAAAAGGTTAAAACTTCTTAAAAATGATTTTTCCATAGTTCCCAATGACAGTCCGTTTCCATTTATTATATGACATAAAACCTGCAATATATCGTGTTTCTATATATGATATATCTGATATCGTTTTTTTTTTGACATAAATAAACTCTACATGTAGTAAAAAGTAGACTATCTAAAAGGTTAAAAAAGAAATATTTAAAACTGAGAGACAAGTTTGCATAGAAAATGCAAACATGGCTAGATCGACTCGCCTGTTAATGCTAATCAATAGTATACCTAGTTTGTAGGGTCACAAATGACTTCTTAACTACATTGCAAACTTCTAACTTTGTAATACCTTTAAAGCATATAAAAAGCCACTCATCGTTTTTTTTTGTTCCTTCCAAAGACATATATATTTGCATATTCATTTTAATCAATCATATTCCCTTAGTTTACTTTCATTCTCATATGATTTGTGACCCCCCCATATGCATACATAAGCAGCCGCACGACCACACACACAGCATAGCAGCCCCTAAAACAGCTCCAACCCAAAAGGAAAAAAAAACCCCATATGAATCAAAGTGGCTGGAAAAAATAACAATATATAATAAAAACAACATGTAAAATAAAAGCAAAGAGTACAAAAATAAAGAGTTATCGCTGGGTGCAACCGACAAACGTAAAAAAAAATGGAAGGCAAAGTGCAAAACACAAAACAAACATACAAAATAAAAGCACAAATGGCACACAGAGAACAAAAAAGGGTGCAAGTAGTAAAAAATAAATAATGCCACCAGGTCTGGAAATAATATCTCCGGCACCAGGACATCTTGTGACTTGGCCGCAAAGTCCAATTATAAATTTATAAAATAAAGTTAGAAAGTATGAAGGAAATTTGAGGCAAAAGGACATGGCATACAGTTTGTTTTGCGTTTGGGGCGACTCTCTCGCTCGTCGTGTTGCACCTTACCTTCGACGTGTTGTCCTGCACCCATGCATCTGGCTTACCATAGTCCGGCGGATTCGCGTACGGATCGTAGCCGAGCACGGACAGCATGGGCGCGATGTCGGCCATGTCGCGCACCACATCGCCCGGTATCTGGCCCACCCACTTGGACATTGCCTCCAGGTTCACCGGCTTGATCACTTGGTCCGAGGAGCGTTCCACCCTGATTATGGTTTGGGAATGATTTTTTTGAGTTAGATTCGTGCACTCGTGCATGGTCCCTAGAGGAGTGACGGAAACTTACTTGGAAAGGGGCACGCCATTGGGCTTGTTGATGAACTCCTCGTGATGCAGCACCGCATCGTTCCACGGCACGTCCAGGTATTTTAATATCTTGCGCATCCACTCCTCCGGATGCAGGACCAACTGTTCATAGTACACCTAATAGGAATAATACAAAAATTAGGAATTTTTATTAGAAATCGATTCTGTATCGGGATTTTAAGGGAAGTCCGATATATTAATCGACATTTTAACATTACAAATCGATATGCTCTTTGATATATCGAAGTGTTTCAAGGAAGAACCTCGAAGTCTAAGCTTAGTTTATTCTTGAAGAAATATTAGGAACTTATACAACTTATACTTGTTATAACCTATAATTATTTAATATTATCAATAAATATTTTAACTTTAAGCGCGATATTTATCGATATTTCATATTTCAATATATACCTATAAGATATATTTTTAGGATTATATTGTCGATATATCTTTCTTTTCCTTTCTCACCAAAAAAATAATATTATGAACTTTAACAAAATGTAGTTTTAAGCAAAGTTTTAACACACCCCGTATATTTATTCGATATTTTCTATTATATCGATATTTTTACGTTAAAGGCGATATTTTTAGATGTTTCATGTTTTGGTTTATACAATTTTAAGATAGTTTCAATATGATATTGTCGATATATCTTTCTTTTCTTTTCCTTTTAAAACTATCTCGAATATTTATTCGATATTCTCAATAATATCGCTATTTTAACTTTACATTATAAATTTTTCAATATTATATCTTTCGATAAATAAAACTTTAGGATATGTTCGATATATCTATCTTCCCTGTAAATAATAATAATAATAATCTTTCTTCTCTCTTCCTCTCGATATACATATGTACATCCCTAATTTGAATTCATATTGTTAAGGGTTTCAATCCATTCAGTTAAAGTTTTGTTTAATTTCCTGCTCCTTACCGGCTCTATCCCGGCTCAGATTAATCATCAATGATTGGAGTGAATGGCTTGGTCAACATGGTTTGATGGTTTGGGTAGGTAGGTAGGTACTCACCATCATGCACCGCTCCTTGCCAATGTCCCGGCACTGCTCGTGCATCACCTCGATGGCGTGGTTCCACTTCTGCATGCACTGGCGGTAGCTGCTCAAATCGAAACCGGTGATTGTCACCTTGCGCGATATAATCGAATGAACGGTCGCCCGGCCGTCGCGCACCATGAATAGGAATTTCGCCTGTAAGAGCCATGCAAAAAGCACAAAAAAAAAATAAGGAAAAAGAACCAGAAGTGGTTGAGTGAGTGCACCGAGAGAAGAGATACTTATATAAACATAAAATTGTACATTTATTATCAAGTGTCAAAAATATCCGATTATTTGGAAGGGTGCCAGGAATCCAGCTATTTCTTTTTTCTTTTCTTTTTTTTTTTTTGAAGCGTATAAAACTACACCGTGAATGTGTATAGTATGTATAATTAAATATACTTTTTACAAGCTAATTCTATTAGTTTTTTAATAAATTCAACAAAAATAGAGTGGGAAATACCCCAGAAGTGTTGTTTAGTTAGGGAAATATATGTTATTATATCGATTTTAATCGATTTATAAAGAGAAATTATATTTAAAAGAACTACTATTCAAAGTTGTAGCTTTATTGGGCTCTGTGTGTAAAAGGGAGAATGTGTATAGGAAAGGGAGAAGCTGGTGTGTGTGTCTACTGTGTGTACTCTGTGTATGTGGAAACTGTATGTTAGATGGATGGGGAGCGCTGGTTGCTGGGACCTGCTGCTGGTGGTGCTTACGTTCGGAAATAGCTCGATGACATAGGAACCCATTTTCAGCGTCAGCGGATCCTTGTTGCATAACCGCGGCGCCGGCTCGCCATGCTTGGCGATGATTTCCAGACAGAACTGCGCGATGGCACTGTTCATGACCTCCTTGGTAATGCCGGCCTCCTGCAGGCGCAGCGATTCCTTCTCAGACTTGAGCCAGTGCGAGCGGAGTTGCAGGATGCGTGGAATGACTCGTGTTTCCTGGCCGCAGCTGTGAGGATAGAAAAACAAAATACAAGGGGTTTACAGTGGTTTACTTGAAAATCGAGAAATATTTCAGAATCAAGAAGATGGTACATATAATATAACCAAATACGCTTTATTTACTAAGATGCCGCATGCCATACGCATTTATTGTGCTGGACCCAGCGCTGGGTACAGGCTCACTTGCCAGAGAGACAGAGAGAGCGGGCTCTAGAGCCAGTCGCTCTCTTGTAGGTATGTAGCATACGTGTGTGTACACGTATTCTCAGGCATTCTACATCTGTACGCACACATGCAAGTGCATTCTATGTTTAGATTTTTATGCTCTAAACTTTGTAAGAATGGAGAGAACGCGGTTCCTGTCAGAACCAGAACAACTGCTTGCATATGACAATTCAATTGAATGGTCGTTACTCATCTTAGTAGTGCTAGCATCTTTAATATGACCCCAACTAATGTCCTGTTTTGATTTCGCCTGCTTTGGCAACATACACAGGAGGTTCAGGAGGTTCTGGAGGTACAGGAGGTACAGGAGGCACTCCTTCACTATGCCACATCATCCAACCAACCAAACCATCCATCCCTCCTGTAGTGCAATCGACAAAACGAAAAAGGCATGCCATCCGGAGCTGGCTCTTTGGCGTCCCCGTTCTACATATACATATACACACACACACACAGAGAGAGTCCTGGAGCCTGGAGCGCCCCCATCATGCATAACTCTCATTCGGGTTTTTCCACACAGTGCCCGTGTGCCAGTGCCCGTGCCCGTGCCCGTGCCCGTGCCCGGTTTCGCTCCACTCCGATTTCCCGGTTTTTCCCTTTGCCATTTTCCACTTTTAACTGCACAACCGAAGCCACTGAACTATGAAGGGGCTTCAAACGATTCTAACGTTTGCCATCCTAGAATGCTCCGCCGGCAAAGCAGCGTCGTCCGTAATCAAGTTCAGAGCACACACAAAAATTACTGCCTGATTGCGTAAATTATCATAAATATCTCACACACTGACTGCAGTGCGGTGTAAAAGCAATTGAAAACGAAGGGCCCAGAGGCAAGAGCTGGGTACCAAGAACCAAGAACCCAGAACGGAGAACCCAGTACCCAGAAACCCAAAGTCAGGTAATCAAGGTGAATTAAAGCTGGGCTTCAACTATTTCTCTGCGTGGAAATGGGAAAAAGCCTTGAGGTCAGTGTAATCAAGGGTGATTTAAGGAGCTAATTTACTCGCGAGAAAATGAGTTCTAGATTAAAAGTTTGCTTAAACTCATTTAAATGCTTTAAGGAAACCAAAAGCAACAGCAATAACTTGTTATCTTTTTTTTTTAACAACTAGTTAACGTTCTTTTGAGAAATAAAACATGGAAAAACATTGGGTATTTATCTTTATCTTAAAGTTATTTCTCTATTTAAATGAAAATTGCTTTTCCCGTGTTTCCCCGACTGACAAGCCCATGTGTAAATGGCTTACTAACAAGGAGTCAGCCCCTTTTCACAGGAGCTCTAATCGGGGAATCACAGCTTTATCTAGCCTCAGCCAATTACATTTGTTCGCACCTCGACCTGCGGATCGCAGGCTCCTCCATCCACTCCATGTGCTCCATGGCAAATCCCACAAAACTGTTTCGGGGCTTACCCAGACTCTCAATTAGTTGGTGCCAAGTCCAAATGCAAAACGCTACAAATACTAAACCAGATATAATCGGGGCGAGCGAGGTCTGGAAGTGGGTCGAACGGTGGGTGACGGTGACCTACTCTACATACATACATACATATACATACGACCGGGAAACTTTTACGCTTTTCACGAGTCCTGCGAGGGTGAACAAAGGGACAGCAGGGGCATGGGAGATGTGGGGAGATGGGTGAGGAAGAGGACCCAAAACCTATTCTGTAACTAAAATCGGTAGGGTCCTTTTGGGGGAGAGAAGTCGGTTTTTAAACAGCGGAAATTGCGCTGTGCGCAGCCATCAGAAAAAAGCGACCCTGACATCCAACATCCAGCAGGCACCCGGCACCCAGGCTACGGGATACAGGATGCAGGATACAGGATAGGCCACGCGATAAAAATCGCGAAAGAAAGGCAAATTGTTAATAAAATGAGCGCCAAAAAGGACGGAAGGAGTTTTCTCTCCATCCTCCTCCTCCTGCTCCTGCTCCTTGCACCATTTCTCATTTTAGGATTGCGCAAATTTCTTGGCTAATTACTCATGCGTAAGGGAAACTAAAGAAATTATAATACACGAGTCGAGTCGAGTATATAAAAGATAAAAGGGACCCGGAACGGGTCCAGGACCACCCGAAACAGATACGCACAGAGAGGGAGGAGAGACAGACAGGAGGCGGCATGGCAGACCCCTAAAAATATACATATTAAAATTGCCAAAGGCGAAACGAAATGTACAATATCGAATTCGGGCGGAGGTTTTGGGTTGCTGTGCGAGCTGCGAGGCAAAAGCAAGCCAAAAAATGAATGCATTAAAATTTACAACATTCTCTACCCCCATAGAGACAGGGCGGCGAAGGGACAGAGGAAATACACTTTTTATGACAGGAACCGAAAGCGGAAATCATTTGAAATTGGAATGTTATTTTAAATATGCTTGAATTTAATAATACATGTGAGGGCCACACTAAGCAGATTTACAGGGACCCAGCTTTAAGTCTACACAATGCTGCTATTTTATAGATACGGCTATCGATAGACTCCCACCTCTAGCGTATATACCACATCACTCATTGCAGCTTTAAATTTGCCCAATGTTTCATCTTTAGGACGATGCCTATTGACAGGGTTTCAAGAAGATCCTAGACGAATAAGCTTTAAGTTTCTATTATGCTATAATATTGTAGCACTGGTTATCGATAGACTCTCACCTCTAGCGTATACACATCACTCATTTACAGCTTTAAGTTTGCCCAATGCTCCATTATTAGAGATGCTCTATGGCTATCGACAGGCTTCTAAAGGATTAAGCTTTAAGTTTGCATTATGCTTACGCTTTATAGCGACGATTATCGATTGTCTCTCATCTCTAGCACATACACAAATCGATCTTCTATTGCCAATGGAAACAGCTTTAAGTTTCCATAATGATTTTACTGTATAGCAATGGCTATCGATAAAGAACTCCCACCTCTAGCGCATACACACATCACTCCTTTACAGCTTGAAGTTTGTCCAATGTTCCACCTTTAGGGCGATGCCTATCGACAGGCTTCAAAAAAGATACAAGGGGATTAGGCTTAAAGTTTCTATAATGCTTCTACTTTAGAGCAATGAGCGCATAGACACATCACTCTTGTACAGCTTGAAGTTTGTTCAATCTTCCATCTTTATAGTGGCGGTTATCGACAAGCTTCCAAAGAAATCCTAGAGGATTAAGCTATAAACGTTCCACCTCTAGAGCGATGGTTATCGACAGGCTTTCAAGAAGATCCTAGAGGATTAAGCTGATGTTAGCATAAAGCCTCTACTTTAAAACAATGCCTCTTCTATTGCTAACGGCGATCCACTAGATTAAGTTTACACAATATCCAGCAACGGTTATCAATAGTTTACCATCGCTACCACAAACACCCATCACTCCTTTACTCTTTTACTAGGAGTGTGAAATCTACTAAGCAGACTTACATATTAAACACTTATTTAATTACTCCAACAACCTAACAAAAATCCCTATTTATTTGTTTATATTTTAAGATATTTATCCATCCATAATAGCATTAGAAATCAGCAATATTGTAAGAAAAACCCTTAACTTGCTAATAAGCATAAGTAACCTAAATAAAACCTACTTCCCCGATGTCTTATACAAAACTAAGCTGGGAAACTGATTAAAGACTTAGAGGCCGGGCTCTCAGCCCTTACACAAACAATTATGTTCAATGGCCAGTGCCCAATAAATCAGCTGTGATATCCGATAGACTTCTCCACAACTCAAGGGAAGTGGTATATATGGCGTATGGAGTTTCACCGCAAAACCAATCCCAATCCCAACGCATTGTGGGAGACAATCAAATCGAACAGTTACCGACTGGGATAAGGGCATGGGTGTGTATGTGTATGGGGGGGGCATTATCCTGTTACAGAGTTGGGGGGTTCTGTGGCAGGACGCTCGAAGGAGAGAACTTACCGCACATCGGGATGGGCATCCAGCATGGCGCGCATCAAAGTCGTCCCAGATCTGGGCACGCCGCCTATGAATATTAATGGCATCTCACGGTTGTATGAATAAACGCGTTGATTGTCATCTGTGAGGTATTTCTGAACGTGTCCGTGGTATCCGTAGTATCCGTGGCCGTGTCCGTGTCCGTATCCAAAGGGAGATGATGAGCGAGAAGAAACGGGGTGGAGACAACAAAATTAAATTAGAAAAAAAAGTTGCAGGCATGGCTCTTGGTGGCTACGCGATGACGATGGTGATGGTGATGGTGATGGCTATGATTATGATAATGATGATGGGTTGCAGGAGGTGGAAGGTGGGAGGGTTCTGGGTTACATATATACATATATATATATATATATATATATGAGCGGCGGGTTGGATGGTTGAGTAAGCGCGCAGGTGTTAACGCCTCCATGGGCATTAGCGTCAAAACGAATGAAAAGCGAGAGCGCCAGACGACAGGTGATGGGCATTACTAAAAATAGAACTGAACTATCCATATGGAGTCGACATAACATGAAGATAGAAAGGTTCTCTACCCGACAAATCCCTCTGATAAGTATGGCAACCTTATCTTGAAAAGAGTTCTACTCAAACAACTCATGGGAAATCGATCGATATTCATAAATCATACACATTTAATTAGGCCAGCGATAAATGTGCCGCGCGAAGTTGGTCTTTTATCTAATCGAAAGAATGGTAATTGATAAATCAAATAGAAATTCAAAACAAATCACAGGAATATCAAGCTATCTTTTGTTTGTTGCTTAAACTTTACAAAGAATGCGGCCACTTAAAACCCCATAATTAGGCCCACAAAATCCTCCGGAATTAAAGCCCCATCCATGGGTGAAACCAAAGATTGCTAATGCTCTGTGAAAATGATTTGGCTATCTCAACGCACACACTCGCACACACTAGCACACACACATCCTGCCGCCTCTGGGGTGCATTGTCTTTCGTGTGGAGTCATCCTCTCCTCTGGCCGCAGCCTCGATTTCCTCTCCCATTCTGAACCCATCCTAAGCTGCTTATGGCCTTTCGATATTCCCAATGCTAATCAATGGATTCCCACTCCATCCGCTCGGACACGCAGCGCCCCCGTCTTCAACTCCAACGAGACCATTTTGGTCTCGACTAATGTTTACAAAATAGTGTTCGGTCATCCGATAACCAGTTAAATTCCCTCAATGACTTTTGCTTTGGGTCTGCGAGGTCGTGTGCGTTGTGTGCGTGTGTGCGATGGGATACTCGAGGGGGGGCGGGGCAGGGTAGTGGGAGCCAGGATTTTCAGCTGTGTGCTCAGCCAATATGAAATTAGTTATCCTTTGCTTTTTTTTTTTTTTTTTTTGGTTCCACCTTCATGATTTCTTTTCTCCCTTGATTTATCACTGCAAAGGTTTTGTTGTTCGGTTGGGTCAGCAAAAGAAAGCAAAGGCCTTAGAAACACAAATATTAACTCAAAAACTTTTAACTTTTGTAAGATTTAAAGGTGGCATATAACCTAGTTTAAGTTTAGACATTGTAGCAATCTTGTATAGCATTTATTATCGATAGGTTTCCACCCCTAGCGCATAAACCCCTTTTTTAATTCAACTACTAAAACAATGCTCTATCTATATATCGATGGGTTTCGATTAACTTCCACCTCTTGCATACACAAACATCACTTTTCATCTACGAACGCAAATCCACATTGAACCATCTCAAAGTTTACACAATGCTCCTTTTTCTAACGATGGTTATCGACAAGTTTCCACCTCTAGCGCATACATACATCACGCCTCTATTACTAACACAATGCTCCATCTATAAATTGATGGTTGTTGATAAACTCCCACCTCAAGCATATACACACATCACTCTTCTTTTACTAACGCTGATCCACAATAATATAGCTCTAAGTTTACACAATGCTCTATATTGTATATATCAATAATTATCGATATTCTACCACCTGTAGCGCTTACATACATCTCGCTTCTATTACTAACAAAATGCTCCATCTATATAAAGATCGTTATTGATATCCTACCACATCTAGTGAATACACACTAAATTCTTCTACTACTTAAGCCGATCCATTAGGATCCTACTCTAAGTTTACACAATGCTTTATCTCTAAAGCGATAGTTATCGATAAACTCCCAACTCTACACAATACTGCACTCTCTCTACAGCGATGGTCATGAAAGTTATCGATATTCTACCACCTCTAGCGCATACATACCGCCCTCTTCCACATTTATCGATCACACGAATTCCTATATAATTAAGAATTAAAGTTTATAAAAACATTCTACAAGCATTTGACGCACAAGAAATTTACAGACCTATGCTTCAAGTACGAACGGGCGTACCTACAGAATAGCGGATGCTAGACCACATTAAGTATGCTAAGCAATATTATAGATTAAATTCGATTAATGTAATATGCTTTCAGATAACCAACAACAAATATGGAAAACCTAAAAAATCTGTCAAGCCTTGATTGCTTCCAGTTTGATTAAATTTAAATATTTTTATCCATAGCCCAACACAGCTACGCGAAGCGGACTCACGTGGAGTGCCACGGCAAGGATGAACATGTTCCGGGGGTATGAGAATATGTATGTGTTTGATTTTTGTGTTTTTTTTTTTTGGGAGATTCGGGCGAAGGTATGGGGGACATACACGGGACATAGACCAAACAAACAGATTGGGCGTTCGATTTAAGGGTACATACCTCGACGCGAACCATTTGGGAGCTCAGCTCGTTGGTGGCATCCACCTTGAAGAGGCACTGGGGCCGCAGCTCGGTGAATTTGAATAGGAACATGGTGATGACAATGATGCCGAAGAGCACCCACAGGGCGACCTTCTTATTCCGATATGGCAGTCGCATCTTGGAAGGTATGAAAGTGTCCCGGCAGCGGCTAAGTGGTTTTTGATTTTGGCGGATGCTCTTCCGATATATTCCCTAGCCTGTGGCTACTGGTGACTGGGGTTCCCGGCTCGTGGCTCGTGGCTCGTGACTGCTAGCTCCTAGCCCCTTCTGGTCTTCCTCTGGCTGCTTTGGCTCGAAGTTTGCCCAAAGCTTAAATATGTAAATTGGTTTTCTTGAGGTCCTCAAAGCGGAGTTGTTTTGCTTTGGCTTTTGCTGTAGTGGCTTGCCCTGTTTGCGGAGGATGTGCTGGTGTGGGTGTGGTGTCCTTAAAGCTGGTGCTCCTGATTCTTCGGCGGCTTGGTGGTGCCACCACAATAACTCCGTCTACGGCCACCGCTGTGCTCGTCCTGGTGGTCCTGTTCCGGCTTCTGTTCTGCTCTATGTTCCTGGGCCTGGGTCTGGGTCTGGGTCTGGTTATGGTTCTGGTCTTGCTGCTGCTCCTGCTTGTGACGTTGATTGCTTTGCATCGCCTCGCCTTTGTTTGCTCCTTTTCGGCCAGCCAGCAGCAGCAGCAACTCGGCGTGGCCAACACAATACAACGGAATCCTGGCAGCTGCTGGACCCTTGTTTATCGCGCTTGTCTTCGCCTCCCGTTTATTGCATTTTTACAAATATATATACACATATAGATATATATATATATATAATATATAAATGGATTCACGGACTCTGCAACGGAAAAAGCAAAGACTACGTTAAGCAAAGCATATTTAAATACTTTTCCACGAATTATTGTGTGTCTTCAAAGGGCCATTACCCTTGTGTCAGAAGGGTATATATCTTTTTTGATCAAAGGTCTGTCACGGCGTCAAGAAGTCTATGGGAATAGGGTCCCTGAGATTCGCCTATTTTATATCGAATAACTATAATTTCCTTAATCGGTTATGACACCGTGTTAAAGTTTTAATTAAATCAAATTAAGAGGTTTTATTATAATCTAGAAAGAAATAACTATATGTTTCGCTATGTTCGTTTTTCTTTTTTAATACTTCTACGGTCACACTGTTTTAGAAAACAACTTTCAAATCTATCCAAGTTTCTCAATTTTTAATTCATAATATATTAACATTGGAAGTGTCATTAGTTATCTTACTCATATACTTTGGTTGCTAATGAAACCTCGAACTAATAAAGTTCCAATGCAGTGTCATACCCATGCAAGAACTTTAATTAATTTAACTAGGCAAATAGGACAGGATACTTTTCGTATAAAACATAGACTATCCTACTTTATTACTTGCGAAACGTAGTCATCGAGTATCTATATTTTCCTCAAGCGGTTATGACACTGTGTTAAAGTTTTAAGTAATTCAAATTAAGAGGTTTTATTAGAACATTGAAAGAGATAACTAAAGGTTTAGTTTTGTTCGTTTTTGTTAAATACGACAACGGTCACACTGTTTAAGAATACAATTTTCAGATCTATTGGCTTACTCAATTTAATTTATAATAAATAGGCTTTAGAAGTGTCATATAAATAGTTATTTTACTCGCACTCTATGGTTGCTAATGAATTCTAAAATTATTGAAGTTTTTAAATGCAGTGTCATAGCCGTATAAGAATTTCAATTAATTTAACTAGACAACTAGCCCAGTTGCCTTTGGTTGCCAAGTCTGCCAGAGTGCCAAAATAAATACCTGCTTGGGTTTCCTTTCTTTCCTATGAATCTCGTTCCCTTCCTTGGTTTCCTTTCTTCCCTTATGAATCTTTTTCGACATTCACCAAAAGATTCGACGACGCTCACTGCAACAGCAACTTTGCAGTGCCTACCACTCGACATTCGACACTCGACTGACTGACAGACCGACTGACTGGGAACCTCAAAGTGACTACGCACCTTATGTTGTTGGCTGGGAAACTTGGCGTTTTCCTTCAGTTCCAATGCAGTTGCACTCGCCGGTGCGCCAATGTTTGCTCAGTTGTTGATGAAGAGCTGCCAACCCAGCGACTTAATGAGCCGAAATGCACAATAGACGGGGACCAACGTCAGGGATATAAACACGTAATAGCTCCAATCGCCGGTTATTTCCTCCGTCATACCTGCAAATGGTACGAGAGACAGGAGACATGAAAATAATATTTATCACTTGGCATCACTCACAATACAGAGCGCAGGGCACAGGGCAAAGAGGGCAAAGGGCACAAGGCAAGAGAAAAGAAAAATAAAACAAAATACGAGGGAAAATGGAAAAGTGCAAACACAATTCTCCCTGGATGGCGGCGTATGATATATTTGATTAGAAATCATCTGCGATACATTCGTTCGTTCGTTCGTTCCTTCCTTTTCCCTATGACATATGTATGAACGTGACCCTCAAGGGGGTCTTGGGCGGAAACTAAAAGGGGTTGGGACATGGTTGTAAAGAGGGAGTAGTAGGAGAGCGGCATAAGCGGCTTACACACACACACACGCACACACACAAGACATTTACCAGCAGTTTTCCGAGAGCCTAAGTGCCATATGGACTACAGTAAATGTCAAAAGATCTATTTGTATCCTTGCAATAACAACGATTGTTAAATGTGTACTCTTTCCCCCATTTCTAAACCGCTTTATACACCACTTTAGTGGCCCCTGCAAAGTGGTATATCATCATACAATACCCGAAATTAATTTCAACTTGGCCAAGTTTGACTGTAATTGCCAAGCTTCCTCCTCCATGGTCGATGGGAAATACCCCCAAACTATTTTGCCCTTTGGGAGCGGCTGCAGCAGCAGGAGTGGAGTGGAGTGTGCATATGAGTTTCAGGCGACATTCGTCACTGGGTTTTCCCTCCGGAAGGGCAGGGAAATCGGTGTTGCTTGCTGGTGGAGGAGGAAGTCTGGGGGGGCATGGATGGATAGTGAGTGGCCGTAGCACTCTTGACAACTGCCAACTGCCAAGTTCCCGGCAACTCTCTCAAGTGCGGCCGACGTGTCAGATGCTCGAGTACTTATAATTCCTTTAAATTCTCAACTTTCCCAGCTCTCCGACATATGAGGCGGGCAAGTGGAAAAGCGAAGGGGGCCAGGGGTGAAAAGCCAGGGTGATAGACACACAGGAGGAGCGAACACAGAACACAGATAGCGAGTGAAAGAGTTGGGCAGGTTAGATGCCAGATAGGAAGGAAAGTTGCTTGCAAAGAAACACTTTCCGAAGAGGAGGAAGTCGTGGCAAGGCACACATAAAGCGCTTTAAAATCATTAAACAAATAACAATACAAATAGGTTTTTTGGTTCTATAGATTAATAAATATTTTAGGAAGTTATACAAATCAAAAGCGGGATTATCTGAACAGGTTTAAGGAGATTTAATAATATATTTTAGAATTCATATAGATTAGCAAATGATTAGGAACCTATTATATACATATATTACTATAGTAAGAACTTTTACTACTATTATTTATGTATTTTAAAATATTATCTGCACTATTACTACGTTTATGCTAGGCCGAATTCATGTATTCGATTAAATACCAATTCTTGTATTCGGGAACACACTAAAGATGGGTATGAATTCATGAAATTATTAAATCTTATGGTATTACCAGCTGATCTCTGTTCAATTTACAGTAACTTTTACTAATTCTACACCACTGAATGCATAAATTCGTTTATTCAGATATCACGTATTCAAGAATATGTGAATTCCTGAGGCATGAACGTAGTAAATATCAAATAATCAGAACTAACAACTTTTAAATGCATAAATTCGTGTATTTAGGTATCACGTATCCAAGAATACATGAATTCCAGAGAGGCATAAACCTAGTAAATATTTACTTAATCAAAAATAAGAACTTTTGACATTGCAATTGTTACCATAAATATATCCTTGCTTAACAGACTTTCAGCTCCGAAACCCACACAACACAGAGTGTAGTGCAACTGACGTGAAAAGTCCTTTTCATATTTTCATTTACATTAATTCCATTACATTTGCCAAGGACAATTATACGAGAGTAAACTTTTACCATTTCGCAAAAACTTTAATTAATTTAAGATGTCGAATTATTTGTTGGAAAAAGAAGCCACGCATACACAAAGAAAATTTCCATTTGTGTGTGTGTCAATGTGTGTGTGTGACGAGTTTTCGCAGCTTTCGTCACTGGGTCGGGAAACCTCAGAAACTATTTTCTTTTGGCCAAGCGAAAACTTTCAAGGAGCTGGCAATTTGTCGACGTTGCTGGAGTTTTCTTCAATGCCTGGCCTTCCTCTGCCTTTTTCCATTTAATTTTCCTTTCCAAAGGAATTTTCTACACCTTTGGCTGTTGGTGCAACACACACGCACACTCACTCACACACACACATCTCCCGTTCTTATCAATTACACATACACTTTTTCTTCCTGAAATCTGATATCCTGCCAACTTGGTGGTCACCCTTTTGTGCCCCAAATAAATAAATAAAACTGAGGACAAAATAGAGCGTGAACTGATTTATAATATATAATATAGATATAAATGAAACTCTTCGGATCTTTTGATCAGTCTTCATCTTCTACTTGGGGTTTCTTCAAACATTCTTCATCGGAAAGATATGTAGTGTGTATTCGGTTTTTTTTTTATCAGTCTTCTATTCGGGTTTTTCCAAACATTCTTCATCGGTAAGATATCTAAATTTTATGTAATCAGTATACAGTTCTTGTTCATAATATGGTTTTTGATCATTATGGTCGGTCTTCTGATCATTCTGGTAGGTCTTTTGATCATTCTGGACATTCGTTGGTTCAAAAAAATCGCTTGGTATTTCTTTTTTTTGCATATGTTCGTAGAATGCCTTAATGCTCTGCTTTAGCGCCTTAGTCCGGGTTGAATCCAGCTCAAATTCAACATCCTCATAAAGCATACCATGGCAGAACTCCCTTAGATCCTCCTCTTTCATGGCCACCTTTATTAACTCATCTCCCGAGTCAATCGGTTCTTTCACCTCTGGGTCATTCTTCACAAGCAACTCCTCCTGTGAGTCAGACTCATCTATTGGGTAAGTCTCTGAGTCATTCTGGGTGGGCTCCAGATCAAAAAATTCCTCCTCAACGGACTCCTCCTCCGATACGATCAACTCCTGAGGATCACTCTGCTCCTCTGTCGTCTGGTTGTCCGAGTCCATCTGCATTGGCTTCAGATAGAAAAACTCCTCGCCGGTGAACACTTCTTCCTCAGATATTTCTTCCATGTCACTCTCCAGTATGATTTCTGGATCACTCTGATCTCCCAACTGCTCTTTTAAGTCATTCTCTGAAAACTTCTTTGGGTCCCAAGGCACTGTAGTTTCATACTCGAGCCACCCTTCTGAATCACTCTGCATTGGCGTCCGATCACTAAACTCCTCCTCGGTGAACTCTTCGTTCTCAGGGA